>CM042082.1:9466415-9687233 GCA_023509865.1 Trypoxylus dichotomus
TTTCCACCCCGTCTAATCCACGACTCTAGCCGTAGGTGGATCGGGGGAATGACGTCCACCAATTGCGTCAAGGAAAATTCGCTCGGGCGAAAGGTGAATTGAGTAGCTGGACGTCTGAGCGAATTCCAATCTGATGGAGAACAGGATTTCCGGTACTTCGAAACCACCATTCGATCTACGATCTTTAGGTGTAGTATGAACCTTCCGAATTTCCAAAGCTCTGTGTTGATCCCATCCATACCGTTGGCTTTTCTGTTTTTAGTAGCCCCTAAGGCTTCTATTAGTTCTGTTAGATCTATATCATTTAGACCGTTTGCGTGTACTTCTTGTATCGTTGTTTCAACAATATTTTCCCTGTACCAGACCTGTTCTTAATGTTTTACCCAGTTTTTCTTGTCTATGTTATTTATTTGTATATTATGATTTTCCAAAACAGTTAATGATTTTATTACTTTATAAGCCAGGCTTTGTCTTCCATGTGTGTAACTTACGACATTACTTATAAATCTATCCCAGGTCTCATCTTTGATCTCGCTGGATTTTTCTTTTACAACAATTCTACTATGCTTGTAAATTTTGATGATTAACTTGGGTAGGGTTGTTAATATATTGCATGTATATTCTTTTATTTTTCTTTCACTGCTTCTCCTATCTCATCTAACCATACTTTTAATCCTCTTTTCTTTCTGAGTTTCTTCTCTTTACCCAACATTCCAGACGCCGTTTTTCCACTGCTTGTTTTATATTTTGCCATTCTTCGTTTATGTATTCTTTTGTTTCTGTACGTTCTAATATTTTATTCAATCTATCCTCCTCAGTGCACTACTGCAAATAGAGAATAATAATCCAACTACGAAACTGCACTTATATATACCAATGTTCGTTCGTATGTATTAGCATTGAGAGAACAATTCATTTTTATGATCGGCAATGCTCGCCCCTATCGAGCCTAATCAAATATCATTCCTATATTCTCATCAACCCTTTCGTATTCTGTTTAAAAAAAGAATTATAATCAATGGAGGAAGTAAAAGTCGAAGGCATAGGCAACCAACTGTGTACGTGTTGGATGATGGCTGTATGCTACAGTAAAAGAAATATCAACTTTAGACTATACACGCAATTAATTTAACTAGCACTTGCGCAAAATTAAAGAAAATGTTTAATAACCAGTAGTTACTTTATGTTTTGTTTAATTACCTCGCCATTGGCGCAATTCTCTTGGAATATAAAATTTTAAAGGTAATAATAAGTGGTTACCTGCTGGCTCGAGAATTAAAAATGGTTTATATTCAATATTTTAAAGCAAGATACGATTCTAAAAGTGCTTATGTTTATTACACAAAAACATTTCTTAAAAGCTTATTTATCTTTGAGAATTATTTTCGCCTATTTCCGTTTTGAAACAAACTTCATATTACCTACACTACGGTTCATAAGTTTGGAAGCACAGTGAAATTCCTTTAAAGTAATACAACTCATGGATATATCGTGGAATCGTGTGATTCGATATTATAAATTATTGTATGCAAATACAAAATTATTACACATAATCTATAAAGCGCAAACATTTAGATATAAATTTCACCCGAATACCTTTTATTGCCCTTTTTCCAAGAATATGATTATTGTTTGATGGGGATGAGATAGGATACCTGCAGGAATTACTTTCTGTCAAACGGTTTAGTACTTCGGCAATCGTTTAATGCATGTGGTAAAGGTGTTAATCCTTTGTGTCTTACCGCTTTCCTCTGTGAAATTGGTTTCTTGAAATTAGTGCGCAATTGTAATAATTTGGTAGTGTAAAATGTAAAAATGCCAAAACGCAGACAGTTGACTGTAGAACAACGTGGCAATATTTGTACCTTTCGCGACGAAGGATATACCAAGAGATAAATTGCTCTACGCTTAGGAATTTCACCGGAAGGTGTGCATCGCACATTGGCCCGGAGAAGAGGTACATGACAAAAATGTCGATAGAAGACAAAGTGAGTGGCCACAGGTAACTTCTGAAGCTGAAAATAGATATCGCAACGGGAATTAATACACAACGAAAAACTCAAGAGGCGATTATTGGCATCAGGCTTAAGCATCGGCTGCAAAAAAAAACGCTTTTAAAAAGCGTGCACAAGGAAACACGATTAATATGGACAATAGAGCGTGCAAGCCGGTCACTGGATGATTGAAACGCGATCTTATGGACCGGCGAGTCCAAATTTTTGTTATTTGGTACACAACGGAAAGTCTTTGTCCGTCAAATATGAAGGTGGTAGTGCTATGGTTTGGAGGTGTTGTGCTGGGACAATTACCGGTGATTAAGTGAAAATTAGTGGTACAGTGAGAAAAGAAGAGCATTCTGATATTTTGCAAAACCATGTTATTCCATGTGGACCCCTCTTGTTGGTGAGCCGTTTGTGTTGCGGCAAGATAATGAAGCCAAATATACGGCTCGAATCTGTAAACAGTTTTTTAGAGGAGAGAGCGTCATGATATGAACTAAAATTAGTGATTTGGCCTTCTCAATATCCGGATTTATCCTCGATTGAGCTTGTTTGAACTCCTCCTGGTTTGAAGAAGTTATGCTTTTCTTTGTAACACGTTGTTAATAAAACTAGTAAATACAATATGCACACTATATTTACAGTTTGTTCCAAGTACATTTAATACATGAAAGATACGTGAATATGGAATGCGATTACGTAGGAATAGAAGATTAGATAGATCAATTTTGCCTGAACAGAGCTCTTATGGGATGAGCTTGATCGAACGACTGGACAACAACCTCAGAAGACCATATACCCACATATTTACAGAATGCATGGCAACAAATTGACACGAACGGTCTCGAGAAATTGCTTCTACGAGGGGAGGTCCGGAAGTTCGCCGAATGAAAGGGTTTTAAAGAAAATAAAACAATAAATATATTTTTCCTTTTCAATATAATCACCCTTAAGCACAATACATTTATTAGATCTATGAATTAATTTTTCTAAACCATCATAGAAATATTTTTTATCTTTCGCCTCAAAATGGGCCAAAATTGCCTCCTTTACCTCATTGACGTCGGAAAACTTTCTTCCACGTAAGTCTTTTTTTAAATTGGGGAACAAATAAAAATCACTAGGTGCTAGGTCTGGATTGTAGAGTGGATGGACTATTGATTGAAAGCCATGCTTGTGCAGAGCAGCCATTGCAACTTTGCTCTTGTGAACCGGCGCATTGTCTTCGTCCACTTTCCTCGACGTTTTTCCTTAATGGCCTCCTTTAATTTTTCTAATATCGCTGCGTAATATTTTCCGGTTAATGCTCCTACCTTTTTCTTTGTAATCAATCAATAATATCCCCTTACAATCCTAAAAAACAGTAACCATCAACTTTCCAGCCGATTCTGACACTTTGAATTTCTTTGGCTGTGGTGTCCCCTTTTTATGCCATTACATGGACTCCTGTTTGGACTCAGGCTCAAAGTGATCAACCCATGTTTCATCTCCGGTAACAATCCGCTCCAAAATCTGTGCAGGTTTGTCTCCACACAGCTCCAAAAATTGTTTGGACGCACAGACGCGCTGCTGTTTCTGCAGCGGCGTGAGCATTCTCGGTACCCATCTTGCACTGATTTTTGTCATACCCAGGTGGTCATGTAGGATACGCAAAATGGTGGTATCTGATACTCCAACTAATGCATATGATTGTTTTTTCTTCAAACGGGTATCTTGCAGTAGAAATTTTTGCACTTTTTCGACGATGTCTGATGTAGTGATCTCAACTGGCCGTCCTGAGCGGGGGTCGTCTTCAATCGACTCCCAATCATGTTTAAAAAGACCATGCCACTTACAAATCATTGATTTACTAGGGCTCTGTTCCCCGTAAACGGTTTCCATTTCATTGAATATATTCTGAGCGTTCTTTCCTTGCTTCGTAAGGAACTTTATCACAGCACGGTATTCAATTTCCTCCATTGTTTCAGTTTTCTTCCGGATTGACTTGTTTAGCAGGCAACTATTCGTAAACAACTGACGCTGTAGGACTTGGGTCGGTTGTTTTTCATTTACGAGGGTCGGAGTTACCTCCATTTCCTCTTCGTCTTTATTTATGAGTACAGTTCATTTATTTATTCATCTATTTATAGATTTACATTTTTTTTCTCCCCTTTTTAGGGCCTGTGTGCAGTGTGTTACATTTTTTGTTTTATTTTTTTTCATGTTTGCTTCTTTTCGGGGGTTGGAGCGTTATACCTTTCTCTTCTGCTCTTCTTTTTATTTGTTTAACGCCGTCTCTTCGCAGTCTTCTGATTGGCTTGATGATTTTCCTTACCTCTTCGTTTGGGTGTGTCTTCGTCCTTTGTACGGTGTCATTGGTTCTTCTTAGGATGATAACGTCTAGGTTTCCAGCTCTAGTTCCGCGTGGAGATCTTCGTTTTTCATGTACCGCGGGGCGTTCGTTGTGAAACGGATAATCTTGTTTAGTTGACCTTGTATTCTATTTTTGTTGATCAGATGCTTGGTGCCATAGTTCCCCGGCGTAGGTGGCTATAGGTACCATAGTCGCCTTGATCAATTTTATTTTGTTATCCAAGGAAAGTTTACTTCTTGGATTGATCAATGGGTATAGAGTCTTGGATGCAACACAAATTTTCTTCCTTACTTCGGCTATGTGTGCCGAGTACGTAAGTTTGTTATCTAGGATGACTCCAAGGTATTTTGCGGTGCTGTTCCATTATATGGATATACCGTTTACTTTGATGGCGTCCGGTTTCTTCCTTCTAGTACGGGGTACGAAGTAGATCGTCTGTGTTTTCGTTGCATTTACTCTGATACGCCACTGATCGTACCATTTAGTAACTGTTTCTAAGTACTCCTGAAGTCGTAAGTGAATTGACCTCATGTTTCTGTGGCTACGCTATAGGGCTGCAACTTAATTTATATACTAATGATGAGTCGCCAGTCAGAATGACACCCTGCGCGTGTCCCTGTCCCATCTCCATCCCCTCCATTCCACGAACTTCTGGACCACCTCACGTAAGAAGACATAAAATATGTGCAGCGGCTATCAAAGCCAAAACAAACTTAGGAGCTAAATATTGCAAAAATATTATGTTTGGATTAATTTACTTTAATTCATTAATAATCACAATAAAATTTTACTATAGAATAAAATCCATTGCTACTTTCAAACTTTTGGACGGTGGTGTAGCCAAGACGAACAAACGGAACAAAGAATTTAACTTATTTTATTGTCTGAACTCTGGTCTCTCCGCTCCCTTTCTTTTTTTTCTTAAAGGCCACACGCAATGATCTAATTTTTTTCCCAGCACGTGATTGATTCTGGTAAATACTATTCTAATGAGTCACCACAGTAGCACGTTAATCAAGGCAAAAAAGTGGACAAGAGCATGAAGCAATCACAATCGAAATATACCCTGTTTGCGAATAAAAAACCATATCATTTTCAGGAATATCCCGGATAAAAAACCAAGAACGATTAGAAGATGAAGTCCGTGAATATTTCTGGCAGATGAATTTACAAAATAATAGGTAGGGCCTGCTGGGATGATGCGTCGTTTCCCAAGAGTATAAAAATAATACAAAAAGGTACGTTTAAGCTAAACTATATGCACTTTGCATATAATCCGGTCTTTATTCATAACCAACTGCAATGTGTACAAGCGCATTTGCCACATTATTAATATAATTCACTCGAAATGAACAAGTACATAGATATAGAACGAACGTTGAAAAAAGTATACAGTGTACCATCTATTTACAACTCTATTTTTTTCAATAAAACAATTTACTAAAATACAGTCCACTGCAATAATTAATAAACAACAGTTTGTTAATAAAAATTATCAACCAAACACATATTTTATTTATTTTTAAAAAATATATACAGTATAATTTGAAGTAGAAAAGTACACACCCCAAATACGTATTTACAAAGGACATACAGCCTTTGTGCAACCGCCACCTCCGACAAAAACACATTCAAGCCAGTCTACCTCACTTCTTGTTTCTGTGTAAACTTCTCCACAGCCCACACATTCGTTTTCTAAATTATCACTTGCAGTGTTGGAATTAAGAACTATTTCGTTCGTATTTTTAGTAGAATTTTCAGAAGAAACACTCATTCTCATCTCCTTTTAACAGATTTTTTCCGACACTGTCTGTCTGCAAGTTCCCTTTGATCATAATGACTGCAAGCACTGTGTACAATTCACACCATTCACGTGAGTTACTATTGTCAATTGCGTTACCGGCTGAATTAATAATACAAGGGGAGGTCCAGAAGTTCGTGGAATGGAGTGGGGATAGGGGCGCTCGCTAGGTGTCATTTTGATTGGCGATAAGTTAAGTTGCAGCCCTATAGCGTCAGTCGTTTACGAATAGTTGCCTGCTAAACAAGTCAATCCGGAAGAAAACTGAAACTATGGAGAAAATTGAACACCGTGCTGTGATAAAGTTCCTTACAAAGCAAGGAAAGAACGCTCAAACCATATTGAATGAAATGGAAATCGTTTATGGGAAACAGTGCCCTAGTAAGTCAGTGATTTATAAGAGGCATGGTTTTTTTACACATAGTCGGGAGTCGATTGAAGACGACCCCCCGCTCAGGACGGCCAGTTGAGGCCACCACATCACACATCGTCGAAAAAGTGCAAAAATTTCTACTGCAAGATGCCCGTTTGAAGAGAAACCAATTATCTGCATTAATTGGAGTATCTGATACCACCATTTTGCGTGTCCTACATGACCACCTGGGTATGACAAGAGTTAGTGCAAGATGGGTACCGAGAATGCTCACGCCGCTGCAGAAACAGCATTTTTGGAGCTGTGTGGAGACAAACCTGCACAGGTTTTGGAGCGGATTGTTACCGGAGATGAAACATGGGTTCATCACTTTGAGCCTGAGTCCAAACGGGAGTCCATGCAATGACATAAAAAGGGGATACCACCGTCAAAGAAATTCAAAGTGTCAGAATCGGCTGGAAAGTTGATGGCTACTGTTTTTGGGAATTGTGAGGGGATATTATTGATTGATTACAAAGAAAAAGGTAGGAGCATAACCGGAGGATATTACGCAGCGATATTAGAAAAATTAAAGGAGGCCATCAAGGAAAAACGTCGAGGAAAATTGACCAAGAGTGTGTTGCTCTTGCAAGACAATACGCCGGTTCACAAGAGCAAAGTTGCAATGGCTGCTCTGCATAAGCATGGCTTTCAATCAATAGTCCATCCACCCTACAGTCCAGACCTGGCACCTACTCATTTTTATTTGTTTCCCAATTTAAAAAAAAGACTTACGTGGAAGAAAGTTTTCCGACGACAATGAAGTAAAGGAGGCAATTTTGGCCTACTTTGAGGCGAAAGATAAAAAATATTTTTATGGTGGTCTAGAAAAATTAATTCATAGATCTAATAAATGTATTGTGCTTAAGGGTGATTATATTGAAAAGGAAAAATAGATTTATTGTTTTATTTTATTTAAAATTCTTTCATTCTACGAACTTCTGGACCTCCCCTCGTAATACATCGGCGTGCAATGTTTCCTGCGTAGGCTATAAAAGTTCTTAAATTACTAACTTTTCAGAACCTATTGGGTGGTTCCGGATATCTTATATCTTTCCGGTAAAGGAGGAAACGGATCTTTCAGCAAGACATATGTATTATAGCAAAATGTTTTTGATTTAGTATTTGCCGACATTGTACCATGTGTTCTGCTACAGTAGCTAAGTCTGCCTTATCAAAACTATAATGCCAATACAAACTTTATCAGAATATCACTACATATATTTTGGTAAATGCTTTGATCTCTGCTTCATATCGAGATTTTCTTTAGGATTGCATAAGAAGCGTCCGAGGTATATAAGGGCATGTACGAGGGCGACCTTAAATGTTTCCGGAATCGGCAAGAGATAACGAACGAAGGTTGAAGTCGATTCATTGATCGGCAAAGACAACCTTCTTTATGGCAACTGTCACTAGTTGTTGATTAAGAGTGTGTTTTGTGTAGCAAGTCAGGTGGTTTCCCAAAAATGGATAAAATCGAATTTCGTGCAGTGATAGAACACTTCCGGATGGCTGGGAAAACGGCCACGGAAATTCGAAATATTTTGCTTGATCTTCGTGGCGGATGTACTCCATCATTTTCGACCATTAGCTTCTGGATGAGCGAATTCAAACGTGGTCGCACAAACACGACTGACGAACCACGCAGTGGACAGCCAAAAACCGCTCATCGATTGAAGCTGAAAGAGATAACAGAGACAACAGGCATCTCAAAAGAACGCGTTGGCCATATCCTACATGAAATTTTCGATATGATAAAGCTTTCAGCGCGATGTATACCGCGTCTACTCACACCGGAGCAGAAACGAAATCGTGTGACCGTTTCAGAGGAGTGTCTGGCCAGGATCCAACACAATGCAAGGGATTTCTTCATGCGTTTCGTAACCGTGGATGAGAATTGTCGAAGCAGTGGACTCTTCCGGAAGAATCTGCTCCGAAGTAAGCAAAGACCGTTCCATCGGTTCCATTTTTTGAGATTCCCTAGGTGCGATCCTCATCGACTATCAGCAGAAGGAAAGGGCAATACCGCAGACACTTATTGACCCGATTCGATGCAGTATTGAAGGAAAACTTACCTCGTTTCCAGTGGAAAAAGATGTTTTTCTACCACGACAATGCACAGACTCATTCATCCCGCATCGACGTGTCCAAATTGAATGAGTTGCGTTACAAATTAGTCTCTCAATCTCCATATTCACGGGTCCTAGCTCTCAGCGTCTTTTTTCTATTCCCAAACCTGAGAGAATCACTTGGAGAAAAGAGATTTGCCTCAAATGAGGAGTTCATCGCCGCTGGAGATGGCTATTTTGCAGACCTGGAAACATTCTACTTTTCCGACGGCTTGAAGAGACCGGAGCACCATTTGAAAAAGTGTATTGATCTTCGAAGAGACTACATCGAAAAATAAAAATAAAGAACTACACCAATACCGTTTTTCTTGTCGATTCCGGATATATTTCAGGTCGCCCTCGTACGATATCCGTTTGTCCAATTTACTTATAATAACGTATAATTATTTATAATATATTTATTGTCCTTTGAAAACATGTGATTTTATTAGCAGGTAGCGTATTTATACAAATTGAAAAGAAAACAAAAAAAACTCAACAGATCAGTATCAAGTAACTCGGTAACCTGCGCCAACTCGACTTATGCAAAAACCGCAGGAACCGATCAATTAGACGAGATTAGAAGTCCAACACCGCGTAATCTTCCGCTTCTGTCAGGTTTTTTTTGTTCTTCATTTGAGATCGGAGTGGCCATGTAACCAACAATTATATTTATATATATATATATATATTTATTCGCATACGTATCTTACTGCATATTGTGACGGCAATCGATCTGATTTTCCAGATTGTAACAATTGACATTGACTTTCATTTTTTTCTTTCAGGTGATCTGAAGGTTATATTAATATATTATTGAATAAATAAATACGCTTGCGACTCAAAATATATACATTCTGCATACATGTTCGCATGTATGCGCATAAAATGCGACCAACAGGAATTTTAATACACATAAATTAAGCACATTATTTTAATATGTTAATAATTGCGGATATATTATGGTAAATTATGTATGAAAGTCTGTCAGCAAGCATATGCTAAGCGATATGGTAATTATTAAACATGATAATCATTACAAATTGGTACGGGGTCTCTAATAATTATTACAAGGGACACAAATATGTTGTAATTTGCAAGTAGATATTTTGTCTAATACATCTAGCGTCGAAGGAGCATGTAGAATTTAATAGATATTTTAAAAGCTTGCACCACTCTTTTCAGGTAAATATGTGTACGAGCCGGTGTCTTCACAAGGCCGCTGTAGGATGTAATTGCGAATTATGTAGAAAGAAAGACCAACTTGTATGAAATTTTGATGGATAAGATGAAGCAACATTTTATTTACAAGGTGAAATTAATTCATAGCACGTCGCACTGTGGGGTCAAATGCTCGAAATACGGAAAAATTTCAATATCTAGAGAAAGGATAATCGTATCGAATTGCCGTTGGTCTCATTCGATTCAGCATACAGAAATACATGATACTAAATTAAAAAGATGAATTAGTTTAATATATGATTTAATAATGCACTCGAAATATGCGTATATTCAATTAGGAAATCTTTCACGGATGAAATAATCAAACGACTGAATGTTCAAGGCACCGATATCCAATAAATATTCACTGCAACTAATAACTAGTCTCGTCAAAGTGGGCAAAGTTCCAGTGCCTTGCGGAGAACAACGTCCCCTTCACGTTGTTTGGCGCGCGCCAAAGAGGATCGACTACCCGTATCAAATCATGCTTCTTCAGTATTATTCGACTGGTCGATGTGAGTTCTTGACGGTACACACATACTTAGAAGATGTCGCATTTAGGTACGTTTCAGAAACGACGTAACATATATTAGGAATATGACTCTCTTGTACAATATTGCATCCTCTCCGGAATTTTTGCTAACACTGTGTATAGTAGCGGTGTTGGAGCAATAGGATTACAGTAATTGTCGACGCGACAAGGTTACACTTTTGCCATGATTAATTCTGATCGCTTAATAGGAACACATCGTAGCTGTTTGTTTCATAATTCGGCCGTAATGAGCTCGGCATATTAACTAAGCTACGACGGCATGTCGTATTACTTACGCTGCTTGATCTAAATTAATTCGGAAAGGGAAATGATACGTAAAGGTGTAAAAATCGTCGAAAGGACCTTGCACGCATGAACTGGTTTCTAAGGAAAACAACACAGAATTAAAATTGATGATAATTTCCATATCGTTACCGGGAAATCTAACCGGTTTTGATGTAACACAAAGGTTAATCTGCGCCCAAGTCGTATGATTTTGTATTTACAGTTAAAATATACAGGATACGTATAAATAAATATATCAAGTTCGGATATGAAAGACTATTTGCGCACTGTAATTTACTTTGATGGACATCCTTAATAAAATTTTCTACATAAAATCTTTCTAATGTGCCCACACAACCATAACTCTGTGAGACCCACATTCAATAATAATAATTTATTGGCAAGTAAATAGTGAACACAGAAACAAAAGAGAGAGAAAAAAATACAAGCATTTTTGCCAATTGGATCACCATCAGTAAACCAAAAAGGTTTCCTGTTGTTAACGGTGACCCAAGAACAAAGATAAAATGAGAACATAATTCGTTACACAGCCAAATTATCTAATATACTACAATACTACAAATCCCTATCTGCCAGAGAGCTGCTCATTCATTAAACTATTATAAATAGCACGCCTAAAGGAATAAAATGGTAACTCTTTGATATCCAGGGGAAGCGAGTTGTATAATCGTGCAGAAGCGTAGCTAAAGCTTTTCTCAAACTGCCACCATGCACGGCAGTTTGAGAAAAGCTTAGGTATATCGATACGATCCTTCCTGCGAATGTTGATACTATGCACATCCGTACGATGCCTTATTTTATTTAATAGGTAAGGGGGAACACCAGAATTCAAAATTTTATAAATGAGACAGGAGAAGTGTAATTGTCTCCCTCGTACCATACTTAGCCATCCGGCATCCCTAAGTTTATGGGAAATCCTTTGACGCTGTCTAATTCCATATATTAATCTGAGGCATGCGTTCTGTACCACCTGAATTCTGCGAGAGTCAATTTGGTTCAGACAATTTCCATAAACAACATCGCAGAAATTAAAATATGATAACACCAAGATATCACATAGCAGCTTTTTAATAGAAACGTCAAGGCAATGCCGGTGGGGATAAATTAGTTTCAAATTGCAGTAGGCGCGTCTAATGCAAGTATTGACATGATGTTTAAACTTAAGATCATTATCTACAAAGAGGCCTAAATTTTTCACATTACTTTGAAATTTCAGAGGAGTGTTGTTAATTGTGAGTTTAATGTTAGGAAGTATACTCGACCTTACCTTAGAACCGCCGAACACTGTAAAGCATGATTTAGTTTCATTCAAAAATAGGCAATGTTTTTTTGCAATAATATACAGATTGTTGAGGTCGCAGTTGATATTATCAACAACACTGTGAGCCTCATCAGTGGAGAAGGATCTGTACAATTGTGAATCATCAGCATAGAAGTGGAGATTACATGTGAAATTATGGAAAAAGAACATATGTGCCGTGTAAATAGAGAACAGCAATGGACCCAATATGGATCCTTGCGGAACTCCAGAGTTTATAGTCGCCTAATCAGACACCTTACCGCCAGCAACCACAGCCTGTTTTCTGCCAAGTAAGTAAGCCCTAAAGAAGTGAAGAGCAACTTCGCCAAGACCAATGTAGTGAAGAATTGCTAGCAGAAAACTATGATCAATTCTGTCAAAAGCCTTGGAAAAATCCAACAGTACCAACACTGTCAAATCACCAATGTCGCTCGCTGACAAGATGTCATCGACAATGCAAGTGAGACCAGACATGCAACTGAATACTGGACGGAAACCAGATTTGGAGAAGGATCTGTACAATTGTGAATCATCAGCATAGAAGTGGAGATTACATGTGAAATTATGGATTTTTTTTTAATAATAATAATTTATTGTAACAAAGAAACTTTTTTGGTAAAATCATCGTGAAAGAAAAACTTGGTACCTATTGTTATCACAAAATTAATAGCAATTAAAGATGTCATCATCAATATTTCTGTCGTAACGGTTGTCGGGTTCCGCCGTGTCACTAGGTTTTTCTCCCTGACGTTTCGCGAACAACTGTGCTTATTTTTTGTATATTAGTTTAAAGTAATTATTCTCTTTTTTTATTGAGTGCAATACATTATCTCGATGTTTATGTTCTTTGTCACGACTATTGAGGTGTCCTTCGCAAAAATAGTGACTGTGCTGCGTTACACTTGGTAAATCATAAGAGAAAAAGGAAAGGCCCTAGGATGGATCCACGTGGTATTCCTCCTTTTGATTTTAACCACGTTGACTGAATTAACTCACCACTATCGTCTGCCCGCACGTTCTGCAACCGATCTGTTAGATATGATTTCAAGAGGTCATCGATCTTACCTCAAAATCCCACGAGCGGTAACTTTTGCCAGTGGAACTGAATAACCAACACGATCAAAGACGTTTGAAAGATCTAAAAGTTCTTTTCGAAAAAAATGCTTCATTTACTTTACATAGTCACATATGTATTGCTCATATGGTAGAAGGCGCCTTTTTACACGCATGGTGCCGTTCTATTAATATATTACTGGCTTCGGTAGATTGCATTAGTCCTCTTAGAATTTCTTTCTCAACTGTTTTTAGAAGTTTTAAAGATCAAACGAACTACCTCCGGAATTGGACCGTGTCATGATGCGATAATTATAAAAGAAATAAGAGTAAGAGGAGAAAGAAAAATAAGAAGAATAAGAGGTGGGGGGACGTGAAATAAAAAGAAAGGTGAAAAGAATGAGAACAGAAAAAAGAGACGGAGAGAGGGTGAGGGGTTGGGGGGGGGGGTGTTCGAGAAAAAGAAAGACCAAAAGAGAAAGGTAGGATCTCTTTAGGTCTCTTTCTTTTTTCTTCTCTTACTCTTTTCACCCTCCTTTTTATTTCACGTCCCCCCACCCTTTATCATTTTTTTTCTTCTTTTTCTTTTTATCCTCTTTTTTCTTCTTTTTTTTCTTTCTCCTTTTACTATTACTTCTTTTATAATTATCTCATGATGACACGGTCCAATTCCGGAAGTGGTTCGTTTATTACTAACTCTGGCCGTGGAAGCCTACGTATTCATTTCAAGTTTGAAAGAATTCGTTATTGTCAGGTCCTGAATAGACAACGTTTTGAAAGTTTAACTTAAATACTTTTGATTATCTTATTATAACAATTCATTTTATTAATTCCGAAAGTGTATCTAACAGTATTCTGACGTATTTACGTTTTAATCTGTTAGAAGTGAATGTTGTTTTTTCTCCTCAAAGCTAAATTTGTTTCTTTTTTAATTATGCAAATAAGCCCAAACAAATTTACCATTCACATAAAGAGAGCATACCCATGGACCTATCGACTATGCTATGGAAAATCGAAACTGCGGCTGAAAAAATTAAGATGCTGGCCGGACTCGCTAGGTATTAACAAAAACAGACACTTATTTACTTCACAATAATCGAAAAATGTTCTAATTCTGCTGCGCGACATTCAAAGACCACGGTCCCTATAGCATTCTTACCAGGTTTTCTACTAACTCTGTATGTAGTTCGCGCTAGATCGTGTAAACTGCTACAGGTAAACTAAGTGGCAAATTAATTGCTACCTTCTAAGTTTGCGTGCATAAAAAATTTGAGTTTTTAATTGTATGATTTCCGCAATTTGATTGCCAATTAGCATAACGTGTAGATACGTACGAATATATTAAAGCGATTTGTTGTTTTATAAACAATAATTAGATTTGTATTAATATCTACAATACATGGTCGATTTTGTTATTGTTCGGCTTACACAAGCGATGATTGGATTAGAATGCCTAATTAGTGATTAGAGTTATTCGTGGTGTGTATTACAGAAGATTCATGGTAAGAAAATTATTTAAAAAAAAGAACTATAAATCGGCTACATCAATTTATCAATCAAATTAGTTGTCAAGTTTACAATTATCTATTATTTAGCTTTGTAATTAAAAAATTAATATTTTAAAATGGTACTCTTAAATATTAACAACAAACAAACAATTGGTGCAATTACATTGATCCTGTATATACCTCATGCGTAATACTATTACAAATCAACAGACATGTACAATACATTTCATAACAATTAACATAATCCTAACATAAACAAATATTCTACGAGTATATTCTGTTGAAATTGGTGACCATATGGAATATAGGCGGTTTGGCCAAGATATTTGTATTGTGCCTACACGCCACGAGAATATCAAGGGATCGTGTGTAACGTGGCGGTACTCGGAAATCGACATAAGCTAATAATGATGGTGAATCAATTTCATTAGATAACAGGTTAAATAAAAATCTTGCGCTGTTTCTATGGCGACGATCTTCTAATGAATCAAAATTATGTTGCTACTGCAATGTTACATAATCTGAACCACGATCAGGGTAAGTACCGCTAGCCTTATAGCTACGGTATTTGAGGAACCGCTTTTGTACACGTTCAATTGAAATCACCTGATACGTGTAGTAAGGATACCATATTAAGTTGGCATATTCCAATTTAGATCGAACAAGAGTGTAGTACAGAGTCCTTACCACTGAGATGTCACGAAAGGCGCGACAAGTTCTTATTAGAAAACCCAAAGATTTAGATGCAGATAGAAATATAGCAGATATGTGATCAGAAAAGCTTAGTTTCGTGTCGAAAAGTACTTCCAAATCCCTCACTTTTTCAGTTCTTGCAATAAATGTAGAATCAACAGACTAATTAAAAATGATCGGATTAGAGCGTCTGGTATAAGAGATCACTAAACATTTGCCAATATTTAGAGATATGCCATTCAGAGTACACCAATCATTAATAAGGGTAAGGTAAGTCTGCAACTTAACGCAATCAACTAGCGAATCGATAACATTGTAGATTTTAAGATCATCAGCGTAAGCTAAAGCCTCACATCGCAATTTATCTAGCAAATCATTGAGAAAAATGTTAAATAAGAGTGGTTCGATATTAGAACCCTGCGGAACTCCAGATACTATTCTGAAGCGAGTGGACGAATAGCTATTATAAAAAACGTAACCACTCCTTCCAGAGAGGTAAGATGAAATTAATTTCACCAACGGAGGGCAGAAGCCAATAGCTTCCAATTTAGCACAAAGTAACTTGTGATTAATAAGGTCAAATGCTTTAGCAAACGACATCGACCTATCCTCGCTGGTCCAACACTCCGGATATATACTGGGTGATATTTGCCAAGTTAGTTACTGTGGATCTACCTGGCATGATAGATTGATAGAAATGGTTTAACATTAAAAAAAAATATTATTATATAAAATATGTTCGAATACTTTTGCAAAGTTAGCTAAAATGTTTATAGGTCTGTAATTCGCAATGTTATCCCGGTCACCTCCCTTAAACACTGGCACTATTTTACTAGCTTTCCAAATTGTCGGAAATGTGGAACTTGTAATAATTAAATTGTATAGTATACACAGTGGATACGCAAAGATAGAGGCACATTCACGAACTAGAAAACTAGGTATGTTATCATCACCCGATGTCATATCATTAGAAAGCCTTGAAGCACTGTTCAGCACCTCATCCTTGGTAATAAAGGATGCACCAAAAGAGGGACAGTTACTATTTACAGTTTGTGGAACCAATGTGCCGGCACCAAAGGCATTAGAAAAATGACATGCAAAACTATTAACGATGGCCTCAGGTTCAGTTAGTTGCTCCTCGTTGTGGAAAATGCGCCCAGGGATCCTTGAAGTTGTCCTCCATATAAATTTATCCTCCCGCGAGCTATGAAATTATTCTTCAAAATATCTTGTTACATTTGTCATGTGTACTGTATTGGTTTGTTGACGCAAAAAGGTTTACAATAAATTACAAAGTTTTCATTATCAAATCATACATCAGAAATGGTATAGGATTAGAAAGTGGAGAATAGTCGTACTCTTTCCAACCGTGTCTAAATGAATTTCGGGCAGAATTTCCAAATTTTCCAGTAACATATGACAGCTTACGGCAAGCTATTTAAGAATCAGTGGCAAAAAATCAGGTAGTGGTTAATGTGTCTAATATTAGACACTTGTAGTATAAGTATTGTGAATGGCTGAAAGGATACATATGTACGTAATGACAAAAATGAAAATAAAATAACATTAATGCTAACATATAAAGTTGTAAAAACATAAAGACATTATATATAAATTAGTGAAAAATGTATAAAATAAAATAAATTTCCTCACAAAAGTAAAATTCTTGCAGAAAGACGAGCAAACGATGTTAAATTCTTAACACACTTTTTCCGGTTATATTGATCTCGGAAAAAGGAAATATTAATTGCCTTCCGCCCAACCCCAATTTGACGCCCATGAACTTTTTTTAATGGGGATCTCTAAACAGCAGGGTGTATAGCAATAATCCCAGGTCTATGGAAGAGGTATAACCAAATATCCTCCCAGAAATTGCAATAATCCTAGAAAGGAGATGCTGTACAGTTATCAATAATTTCAGAGAGTGTTTAAATGAGTACTGGGAATGTTATATACTAGGGTGACAGAATAAAATAGACACCAGGTAAAGCGGTATAAATATGTAAACAGCCAAATTCTAAGAACGAATTAAGAACTTTCTCTTGTCATTAGGGTAGGGGTAGATATATCGGAAGGAATTCGTCATAGTTTAATATCGTTACAACTATGCTTCGCTTACAAGGTTCGAGTGATATTAGCGATTTCACCCGAGGTCGCATCGTTGGCCAGAGTGAACGCGGCGCTTCGCAACGTGAAATAAGTAAATTTTTAAATATTCCGTTGTCCACAGTTAACCGTGTGATTACACAATTTAAACGCAAGGAAAAAACAACAGTGGAGCCGAGACCAGGTCGTGCCGGACCTTCTGAAAGAAGTAAAAGGGTGCTTGTGCGCGAAGTGTTAAGAGAACCGCGAAAAAGTACAGCTGAGCCTGCGGCAACTTCACAGAAAGGCAGCGCACCGTTCTGCGATACCTCCACAGTGTGGGGATGTATAAAAGGGTGGCAAAGAAAGAACCTCTCCTTACGGCGTTTAAAAACGGCGCCGAATGGCTTGGGCAATCGAAATGCGAACGAAGCCCGAAGAGTTTTGGCGGTCTGTCATTCTTTCAGACGAAAGCAGATACTGCCAATTCAGTAATAGTGGTCGTAGGTGGGTATGGAGACGTTCATCACAGCAACTGGACGACAAGTGTTTGCATCAGACGGTGAAATACGGCGGTGTGAACATCATGTTGTGGTGCGCGATATGGGATGGTGGAAGATCGCAATTAGTAATCTGCGACGGAAATCTAAATGCCGCAAAATATATCCAAATATTAACAAAAAGACTACTACCGATATTCGACAACGCCATTTTATCTAAAGAAGACGCCACTTTTATGGAGGATGGAGCACCCTGCCTCAAAGCAAGAACAACAATCACATGGAAAGAGGAACAGGGGATTCGGATTTTACCATGGCCAGGCCAATCACCAGACATGAATCCGATAGAGAATGTTTGGCATATAATCCATACAAATATGGCGAAACGACCGCGAAAACCCAGCAATAAGGAAGAACTCGTGGCAGCTGTTACTCAAGAGTGGTTAAATATTCCAGAAGACACCATTAATCATTTAATAGATTCTATGTCACGACGACTCGCAGCACTTCACGCAAGTAAAGGTGGATCGACAAAATATTAGTCTAATTTAAAAATTGTAAAATATTTTGTATATATAACGAGAATAGAATCTTTTTTTTTTAATTAGAAGGTATCTATTTTATTCTGTCACCCTAGTGTAGTTCACATTTAGATCGCATTAATTTTAAGACATGATTTTGCGAGACCTGTAGTTTAATTTACAATAGATATTTGTTTCTTAAAGCGGTTTAGTATTTCGTTATTGAAATTTCAAAATTTAACTAATTTCTGGGACACCTGTTTCCGGAATCGCCAAGAAAAACATGGTATTGGTGTGGTTTTTTTATTTTTATTTTCGATGTAGTCAAACGGTGCTTCAGTTCACACAAACCTTCAAGCCGTCGGAAAAGTAGGATGTTTCGAGGTCTGCAAAATAGCCATCTGTAACGGCGATGACCTCCTCATTCGAGACAAATCTCTTTCCTCCCAGTGATTTCTTCATGTTTGGGAATAGGAGAAAGTCGCTGGAGGCTAAGTCCGGTGAATATGGAGGATGAGAGATTAATTCGTAGCACACCCCACTCAATTTGGATACGACGATGCGGGATGAATAATGAGCCGGTGCATTATCGTGGTGGAAAAGTACTTTCTTCTACAATCTAGGCCGTTTCTCCTTCAATACTGCACCGAATCGGGTCTTGGAACGGCCTTTTGCTTTCATTGGAGCCGATTCGACCAGAAAAGTCCACTGCTTCGACTATTGCTTGATCTCCAATATGTACTGGTGGATCCAAGCTACATCCACAGTTACGAAACGCATGAAGAAATCTCTTGGATTGTGTTGGATCCTGGCCAGGTACTCCTCAGAAACGCTCACCCGATTTCGTTTTTGCTTCAATCTGAGCAAACGTAGTACCCATCGCGCCAAAACCTTTTCATACCCAAAACTTCGTATAGGATATGGTCAATGGGTTCTTCTCTGCTATCTCTTTCCCCTTCAATCGGCGATCGGCTAACACGACATCATGAATCTTGTCGATCATTTCATCGTTGGTAACCGGCTTTGGGCGTCCACTGCGTGGTTCCTTACTGGTGTTTGTGCGGCCACGTTTGAACTCGCTCACCCAGAAGCTGATGGTCGAAAATGATGGAGTTCATCCGCCGTGAACCTCTAGCAAAGTATTTCAAATTTCGGTGGCCGTTTTCCCAGCCAGCCAGATGTGTTTTATCGCTGCACGAAATTCGATTTTATCAATTTTTGCGAAACCGCCTGATTTGCTACACAAAACACTCCTAAACAACAATTATTGACAGTAGGCGTCTGAAATTTTGACAGTTGCCATAAAATAGGTGCTCTTGCCGATCTTGCCAATGAATCTACTTCAACCTTTGTGCGCCATCTTTTACCGATTCCGGAAACATTTCAGGTCGCCCTCGTGTAGTGGTTTGATAAGTCGTTTTTGGGAATTTCGGAAGTTGCGCAGGTTTTGTGATAGGAGGGTATGTATTTTGAATAAAAATAACTAGTTGTTTCTTTTTTATTTGAAGGGAACCGTTATTTTTCCGGCATATTGTATACAACAAGATACACATACACTAGGGTGACAGAATAAAATAGACATCTACTAATTAAAAAAAAAGATTCTATTCTCGTTATATATACAAAATATTTTAAAATTTTTAAATTAGACTAATATTTTGTCGATCCACCTTTACTTGCGTGAAGTGCTGCGAGTCGTCGTGGCATAGAATCTATTAAATGATTAATGGTGTCTTCTGGAATATTTAACCACTCTTCGGTAACAGCTGCCACGAGTTCTTCCTTATTGCTGGGTTTTCGCGGTCGTTTCTCCATATTTCTCTGGATTATGTGCCAAACATTCTCTATCGGATTCATGTCTGGCGATTGGCCTGGCCATGGTAAAATCCGAATCCCCTGTTCCTCTTTCCATGTGGTTGTTGTTCTTGCTTTGTGACAGGGTGCTCCATCCTCCATAAAAGTGGCGTCTTCTTTAGATAAAATAGCGTTGTCGAATATCGGTAGTAGTCCTTCTGTTAATATTTGGATATATTTTGCCGCATTTATATTTCCCTCGTAGATTACTAATTGCGATCTTCCACCATACCATATCGCGCCCCACACCATGATGTTCACACCGCCGTATTTCACCGTCTGATGCAAAAATTTGTCAACCAGTTGCTGTGACGAACGTCTCCATACCCACGTACGACCACTATCACTGAATTGGCAGTATCTGCTTTCGTCTGAAAAAATGATAGACCGCCAAAACTCTTCGGGCTTCGTTCGCATTTCGATTGCCCAAGCCATTCGGCGCCGTTTTTGAAACGCCGTAAGGAGAGGTTCTTTCTTTGCCACCCTTTTATACATCCCCACACTGTGGAGGTATCGCGGAACGGTGCGCTGACTTTTCTGTGAAGTTGCCGCAAGCTCAGCTGTACTTTTTCGCGGTTCTCCTAACACTTCGCGCACAAGCACCCTCTTACTTCTTTCAGAAGGTCCGGCACGACCTGGTCTCGGCTCCACTGTTGTTTTTTCCTTGCGTTTAAATTGTGTAATCACACGGTTAACTGTGGGGACAACGGAATATTTAAAAATTTACTTATTTCACGTTGCGAAGCGCCGCATTCACTCTGACCAATGATGCGACCCCGGATGAAGTCGCTAATATCACTCGAATCTTGTAAGCGAGGCATAGTTGTAACGATACTAAACTATGACGAATTCCTTCCGATACATCAATCCCTACCCTAATGACAAGAGAAAGTTCTTAATTCGTTCTTAGAATTTAGCTGTTTACATATTTATACCGCTTTACCTGGTGTCTATTTTATTCTGTCACCCTAGTGTATGCTAAAGGCACATTATATACAATAATATTTTCAGGATACCTATGTCGGAAATTCACAGATTTCTGATTGTTTGCGTCAGTGGAAACAAACACAGACATGAAATAAAGGAGCCCTAAAGCGAAGCTTCTAATTCGTACGGTAAACCATGAATATATTTGCGAGCTAAAACAAATATTCGCACTTTCAATTATACAAGAAAAAAGGGAACGAATTTCGCATACGTTTTCCGTTTTATTATCTGCAGTAAAATAATTAAACGCGATTTAATGTCAAGGCGTATATGTACACAAACATGAATGTGACGTACGATATACCGCTGACATATTATTGCACGCATAAAATGGTCGATCAATCAAACTGTGCTCGTAGCGGGCGCGAAATAAATCAGAACGAAAAAAATGGCAAACGAGGAAAATATGCGACCGGAGATATATAATATACGCTGAGCGCTTACACTGTAAAAATATAATAAAATCTCTGGAATTCCTCGATCGATAGCACATAATATGTTATTTTCTTACGAGGGACGATCCCGAATGCGGAAATTCAAACAATTATATAACTTCGAGAACATATAGATCGTATATGCTGTATGTATTAAGCACTGTGAGCGGGTGAAATCAATTTTTGAAAATTAGAAATTTTCGATTCACCGCGAAGCTAAATGTGCTAAATATATTACGATGTACCTAGAGAGATTGTGACATCTAACACATGGACTGAAAAGTCCCGGGTCTAACAAAGAAAACACGGTATTTTTGGTTCAAAATTAGCTTTATTCATCAACGTAATCTCGATCAAGAGCAACGCAATCATTCCAGCGCCGCTCTAACATTTCAATACCACTTTTGTAGAACGATTTATCTTTTGCCTCAAAATAGGCCTCAGTTTCAGCGATAACCTCTTCATTCGTGCGAAATTTCTTACCGGCGAGTATTCTTTTGAGGTCTGCGAACAGCCAGTAGTCGCTGTGAGCCAAATCTGGCGAAAACGGTGGATGTGGGAGCAATTTGAAGTTCAATTCATGTAGTTTTGCCATTGTTTTGATTGTCTTGATGAAACATCATTTTTTTCTTTGCCATACGCGGTCGTTTCTTTGCAATTTCAGCCTTCAAATGCTCCAATAATGCTATATAATATTCACTGTTGATGGTATTTCCTTTCTCAAGATAGTCGATGAATATTACACCACGCACATCCCAAAATACCGAGGCCATAACCTTTCCAGCCGATTGTTGTGCTTTAGGGCGCTTTGGACGAGGTTCACCAGTTGCTGTCCACTCAGATGACGATCCTTTTGATTCCTGAGTTAAGTGATGGATCCATGTTTCATACATTGTCACATATCGACGCAAAAATTCCGGTTTGTTACGTTTAAACATGGCTAAACACTGCTCAGAATCATCAACACGTTCTTGTTTTTGGTCAACAGTGAGCAAACGCGGCACCCACTTTGAACAGCGCTTTCTCATAGTCAAATGCTCATGCAATATAAAGCCAATACGTTCTTTTGATATCTTTACGATATCAGCTAACTCACGCAACTTCACTTTTCGATCATTTAAAACGATTTTGTGGATTTTTTTTATGTTTTCTGGTGTTACCGTCTCATTTGGACGTCCACTGCGTTCTGCACCATCGGTGTCTCTACGACCACTTTGAAGTCAGCAAACCAACGTTTTATTGTTGTTTCTGATGGAGCGGAGTCCCCATAACATTTTTCAAGCCATTGCTTCGCTTGAACTGTATTTTTTCCTATCAAGAAGCAGTGTAAAATTAAAACACGAAATTGTTTTGATCCATTGTATTGAAAACAACCAAAGTAGCGCAACTCTTAGCACAATAACTCACAAACTAATGAATAGAATATCATGAAATTTTAACAGCTGTCTTTTGAAGGTTAGTACTAACTGAGAGAAAGGTGACTACAATAAAACTAGCGTCATCTATGTGTTAGGCCCGGGACTTTTCAGCCCATGTGTTAGGTATTAAAAATGATTTGAATTCGCATTCAGTTTCGTGGTATAATGGTAAGTCAATGCGCCGGTAACACAGCGGTTGTGGGTTCAAATCCTACCGGGACTGATATTTTTTCAGGAATTTAAAAACGTTGGTTAATATACTCGCCGTAATGATTAATAAGTTGCCAATACGGCTGTTAGTATAGACTTATTTAATAACACTAAAATTTCCATTCAGAAATTCTTAATTATCAACTTTAATAAAGCAGCTGTGATTGTTTTTAGCAAGAAAATGGATATCGACTTTGCATCTCAAAATCTACGTCATATTTGAAGTAGACGCCATAAATTCTCGGCCTGGTATAGAAAAAAGAAACTTGGAACAATGTAAAACATTTAATTTTTCAGTGTAATCACCCCTAACCTCTACACATTTATTACAATGATTAATTAAGAATTCGATACCCTTGTAAAAATAATCTGAAGCTTTTCCGTTAAAATTTTCTGTAACAGCTGCTCGCAACTAACTGCCGTCCTTCAAACGACGTCCACTGGGGTCTTTTTTAAAATTAGAAACATATAAAAATTACAAGCGGCCACACGGTCGATATTCCAATTCTTGGAAACCACATTCGTGCAATAATCGCACACCTTTTGTCAATTTTCCGCGACGTTTTGCACGAATACTATCCCTTAATTTATGCAATAAAGACGCATAATGTGTGCCATTCACAGTTGTATTGCGTTCTTTAAAGTCAATTAGCAAAATGTCCTCAAAATCCCCGAATATGTTGACCATCACCTTTTTTGTTGATTAAACGACTTTCGCCTTTCTGAGACGACGTTCATCAAGTTGCCGGCATTCCATGTTCTCCGTTTTCGATGGGGGATCGCAAAACAGAACCATTGTATCATCCCCTGTGACAATGGACTATAAAATCGGTTTTGGGTCGTTTCCACACATGTTTAAAAACAATCGCGCACATTCGATTCGACGTCCACGTTGGAGAGCAGAAAAAAGTCGTGGTATCCATCCTACAATATTCACTATTCATACCGAAATCGTAATGGAGACTTCCGCGAATACTTGTTTCGGTTACGTTTGTTATCACTGCTAATTCCTTCATTTTGAAACGGCGAACTTCTAGCACTAAATCTTCAATAGTTGAAATTTCTTGAGACGTTATCACTTCAAATGGTCGACCCTACCATTCAGCATCATCTAGGCGTTCTTGCCCGAAACGAAAACATTTTACTCACTTTTTTCAGTGGAATATGAAGGAGATGAATCACCGTAAATGCCGTCTACACTTTGTTTTACGTGATTAGGAGTATGCCCTTCTTTTGTTAAAAATTTGACGACTGAGCGGTATTCAATTCTCTTTACTTGAGATATTTTCATATGCTAGTCACGTTGTTTGGCTCGCTACTAAAAACTATTACTATTATTATCGAACTATTAAATTATTATATTAAAACCGCAATATTTAAAACCAACAGTTAAACATGGAGGTGGGCATGTACTGGTCTAGGGCTGTGTTTCTGCTACTGGCGTTGGAAACCTTCATTTTATTCATAAGTTTATGTACTTAAACATCCTTAAACAGAATTTAGTGTCTAGTGCCAGGAAAGTTAACACAGGGGACAAGGACCCGAAACATTCTTCGCGTGTCGTCCAGGAATGGTTGTTATATAATGCCGCAGTACGGTGAAAACTCCAGCTCAGTCACCTGACATAAACATTATCGAAAACTTGTGGCTTATTCTTGAAACAAAAATGCATAGTTGTAGAATATCCTACAGGAATGACCTAAATGTGAGACAATAATGGAACAGTATTTCTCCAGATTATACGCGTAAGTAGTTTACAATTAGTTATAGTCTAAAGGAAACCCAACTAAATAGTAATTGTTTCTTTTTTAACGTTCAAATATAATTAAGTCATTATTATCGTAGGTGCATCATTTTCACCGTGATGTTGAATATGTAACCGCTGTAATGTTATCTGATGAGTATTCGTAATACCGGTGGGAATCGCTGGCGTGGAAGATACTAATAGCACCTAAATCGTTGAGTGTATGCGAATTGCTTTTTTTAATAGACACAAGCATGCTTCCAGACTTTTGAAAAAAAAATAGTGGAAATGCATCTATTAAATGTAAAGGAAAAAGATGAGGACTATTTAGGTTGATGCGCTCAATACCGACACCATAATAACCATATACCATTTACCAATACCATTAAGTTCAATGTGATACTGATGACATTATTACTAATATTTAAAAATTTGTGCCTAAAGGGGCGTGTCTTTTGAATGCGTAAATCATGGTAGCGAAAGGAGAAAAAAACACATTAAAATCGGCGGAGCTGTTCCGAAAATTCCAACGTATTTCCACATTTACGCATTCGCTGTACTTCGATTTCTCGATGAAACAAATGGGAGCGAAACAATTACAGGCGTCTGAATCGAAACGGTTCCAACCAATGCCGTGCGAAGATAAATGGTATCGTTCAAATGTGCGTACCTCCGTCTCGTCTTTTGTTTTATTCCGTGCTTTATTATTTATAGAACGTTGTCGCTGCTGGATATCATTTATCGATGTAAAAAAAAAGAAGAAAGACAAACGCAATGCTCGCATTTGATGAAGTTAAGCTGCTAGCGCGAAAATGTTGTTTTTTTCTTCGTCAGTTCCCATCTCTTTGATAAAAACCCGTTCTGTCGGGAATATATATATTTTTTACTTAAAATGGAAAAACTGCTGCTCGTGTTTCACTTTTTATTCTCTTGTTCTTACCTATTGATATTGTTTGCGTCAGAGATACATCCATATAATGACTTGAAGCGGTGTTACGGGTTTGTTTGGTAAATTTTTATGGGGTAGGCCATTTCTGACGTACATTTATAAATTCGCAGGTAGTTATTTAGGTTTTTACAATATCTTAATATATGATATGAAGTCTTGACAACTAGATGAGTAGCAAACTTGTTTCCGGAATATAAAAATATTCTGCATATCGAAACACATTTTGTTATAAAATTACGAAGTCGCTTAGGGTACCACCATGGTAAATAATCAAAAAGCAAAAGGTTACACGTAATAACACACTCTCTGTCATCCTCGAAAACGTGAGGCCCAATCACGCCAAACGGTATACCACGCTGTAACCTTTTGGCCATGTAATACTTCTTCGAGTAGTTGAAGAGAGTTGTCAATTGCTCAATACATGTAATTCTATTTGTTGGCATATCCACTCAGATGAAGGTGAGCCTCATCCGATATAATAAGTAGTCTCGGTAAAGAGGGACAAGTTTCAGTGCCGTGCGAAGAGGAGGGGTGAAGCGCCCGGCAGGGAGAATCGCGTACCCGTATCAAAGCACGCTTATTCAGTATTATTCGACTGGTCGTTGCGAGTGCTTGCCAGTACACACATATTTAAGAAATGTCGCAACTAGAAAAGCGAATATGCCGGATTTAGAATACGAAGACGATAGAATTAAATGTGTAAAGTGCTACAACTATTTGACGTGTACCAGCAGGTGGAAGTGTGAACGCCACCTAAAAAGTATAAAACACTGTTCTGCAATCCGTGGCAAAGGAGACAGTGAACAATTAATATTTGATATGGGTGTTTGTTTTATTCTATGTAATGTGCCATTCACTTTACTAAACCAACAAGCATTTATCTCCTTCTAGAGCAAGTATTCGGATTATACATTACCACGTCGGACATCGTGAAGAAACTTTTTGCTATCTGTTCGTGACTATGTTGACAGAAGAATTAAAGCAGAATTGAAAGATAAAAAAATTGTAGTTATGTGTGGACGAAACAACCGAACAAATATTCTGTGGTGAATGTAATGATACGTATAATGGAAGAGTTTGAACCGTCATCCCCTCTCTTACTAGCTTCGAAAAGAATTGCAAAATATACGAGCGATGAAATTTTAGAAGCGGTATTGAGGGCATTGAACAAATTTCAAGTTTCAACAACCCAAGTGTTTAATGTTTAATATTTGTGAGTGACGGTGCCGCTAAAATGCCTTCCTTAGTCCGATCTCTTAAAGAAGAGAGTGGCAATCACGATTACTACGCGTTGGGAAATATGGGTAAAGGCTGCGGTTTACTACTGCGAACATTTTGATGATGTAAAGCAGGTAGTTTAACAATGCGATCCGGGATACGCTAAACCTATCAGGAAAAGCCAGAAAATCTTTGAAGATAGTCAGGTAAAATGTGATTTAGAAAGTAATCCGCAAGAACTATTATCTCTTCTCAATAATTAATTTACAGAATTGTTGTCGCATCTTGTAGCCTAATGGTCGTAGTTTCTACACAACTATGAAGTCTTCGATGGATGGATGTTAGACTTAAATCTAACGTTGCTAAGTGTTCCTTATCAATTATGTCGGCCCCTTTGCAACTGACGCCCGATCAGCCTCAATGTTTTCTGAAATTAGTTGAGTTCATTGACTACCTGATGGTTTCCTTTCTAGAGATGTCACATCGTCACCATTTTTGCAACGGCAAATACACGTTGTGATTCATGATTACTCAATAGCAGGTAGTTGTGCTCAACCAGATCCCCACCTCTCCACTAACTCCACAGGACTGCCACAAAATTTCGCGTTTCCCTGTACTGTTACGTTGCATTTCGAATCTCAAATTTAATTATGGAAGGTAAAATAAAAACTAGATTACAACGCAGAAAATAGTTTAATTTTTCGTTCCCCTTTTCTCCTTTTTCTCCTGTTCTATTCCTAGTGTAATCTAAGAGAATATGAATCTAAAAACGCAATAACAAATCTTAGTAATCTTCTTCTTCTAATAGTTCCTATTCGGATGTTGCATCCTGTCCCATTTGTTGCAAGAAAAGACTATAGATCTTCGTTATTCAATTTAAAAACAGAACAATAGTATAGAAGACCCAAGAATGCCCTGTCATTTAATTACCTTTGATCGGAACGTATATACTTTTGTCTCATTTGGAAAAGCTTTGATTTGCATATTTCAATGCTCGTTCTATTATATTGTCAAATGACAGGCATTTCCATATTTGAATTGAGGTGTTTACCTTTCCTCTAAGACTAGGTAAACGTGATACAATGTTGTCCCTTTGTATTTTAGATTTTTGTATTAACAGCTCCGACATCCATTTAAATCGATTTCTACCATAATAATTTTTCACAATTGCTACTTCATCATTACTTTCGGCGTCTTCGGAGACATCAAATCCCGATCCCGTATCATCTTCGCTTTCAATATCACATTCACTAACTTCATCAATATCACTAACCTCACTTCCTACGTCTTCGTATCGCTTCATTAGTGTCTCCTCAAAGTTAGAACCACCAAATCGTACACTTTTCGAAGAACTAGCCATACTCCCACGGTTACACTTGCGGTGACATGATGCCAAAATGACCACGCTCGAATTTTAATTTATAGTTGAATGAAAACTACGCCTTAATTTATTGTAAAAATGTATGTGCTAATAAGTACTGTTAACTTAAAGGTAGACAGCAGTTTAACAGCAAAGTTTCTAAGTTTAAAATCACTAGGGGTCCAGAAGGCACCACATCACCAGTAGAAGGTTAAACAATAATGAAGAGAGAATGCAACCTTGTCTTATACCTAATGGTAACGTTCCCGACTCTGACGAGATCAGGTTGATTCCAACACAGGTCAACTACTGATGCCGTTTCCATCTAGGTCAACGTTTTTCAGAATTTTTACCATTTCTTCATGTTCTACTCATCAAATTCCTTCTGATAGTTAACAACACATGCATACACCCCACAGTTCATCTTAAGGATAATAAAGATAATTTCACACAATTTTAGCAGCAATCACAGGTTCATGAAATGTAGTAATAAAAAACATATTTTAATCCGAAAATTAGTGTCTATTTAATTTTCCAACACTAACATTTAAAACGTATGTAGGTTTCTATGTATGTGTCCTTTATATTAGTAATTTCATCCGCGCTATGTTCTTATGTTAGGACTGCATGCTTTGTATTACATGTCTAATTTTTAAATGGAAACTTGACTGGTGTAAACGATTAATATTTGTGAATTTCTAAAAAATTCGTGACCTCATACACGATTAGCATATTTATTATGCATATTATATTGACAATTTCATTCTTATTTCGAAAATTTTTCACCGTAGGCCCATAAATCCTTATTCTATTTAGTGATATTATTCACCGGTAAATGTTAATTCGCGTATTTTAGCCAAGGTAACCGTAAAGAGTCAAATGTACGATATAGCAATATCAACATACAGCTGTTGCCATAATTATTCGCCACTCTTTTTTGTTTTTTATTCCGATGAATATATAAGAAATAAAAGAAAATTGATCGATGAAAATGTTTCATTGTGAGTGTATACAGATATATACAGATATTGCTTAATATTTGGTAGTTCCTCCCTGGGCTTTTATCACCGCACGAATTCGTCGGGGCATACTGCTCACTAAGTTGTAGCACTATTCCACTCTTCGAATGTTTTTGTTTTTAAGCATTGCTTTGTGGTAGATGAGTATTTAGCTACATTTCGCTTTAAAATGTACCATAAATTCTCAATTGGCGATAAGTCCGGGGATTATGCCGGCCATTCCAGGACCCGCACGTTATTTTCCTCGAACCAGCGCATTACTTCGCGAGATTTATGGCACGGTGCATTATCTTGTTGGAAGTAATGCTCTGGCTCATCATTATCGAATAATTTTAACGCACACGGTTCCAGAACTTCTTCCAATATGTCGATGTACGTCCGACTGTTCATTCGGCCCTCGCAGACGAACAGTTCTCCGACGCCTGTTGCGCTCATGGAACCCCAAACCATTATGCTACCACACCAAAACTTGACAGTCGGCTTGATACAGTCTGGATGGAAGGCCTCTCCTCGCCTGCGTCGCACGTATTGAGGTCCAGGTTTTCCACAAAGCTACCAACAAAAACATGAATACTGTTACATTTTGGAACCCATTAAAAAGAATAAAAACACTGTAGATACCAGGAATTGAATACAGAGTACCGCAAATACAAATACAATAATTATGTATTACTTACCTCAATATTTGACTAATCCATCCACATAACATTGGCCCAATTGTCAATGGTCCAGTCGCGGTGACTTTTAGCCCACAGTAGTTTCTTTTTCTTTTGATGCGGAGACAACCGTGGTTTATATCGGGCTTTGTATCCACCTAAATTTAATTCACAAAGGCGTCTTCTAACCGTGCGAGGAGAAATAGCAACATTATGTAGCCGGAAAAGCTCACTGGAAAGCTGTTTAGACCCTTTTTTCCGGTCTCGCAAAGACATCCGCTCTAAGACTCGCTCATCTCTGCTACTTGTCTTCCTTTTTCGACCAGTTTTCGGTTTATTTGTCAAAGATCCACTCTCTTTGTATCGTTTTATCGTCATTCTAACTATCGATCGCGCACATTTCACTTGCCGGGCAATAGCAGACACCGACAACCCTTGCTTTTCTAACACCACAATTTGTCCTCGCTCTACCTCCGCTCAATTCGCGTGTTTTCGGCATTACTTTTTACTGTATACTATCGTATTACACAGACAAAATCACAGGCACAATATCTTCACTCTAACTAGCTCAACCTTACTCTTACAACTTTTAAGAAAGACTGATGAAATATTCAGAAATTACATTTTTACGTCTATTTTCTAATTTATTCAGAATGGCCTACAATAAACCATTAAACCCTCATTACTAGGTACCTAGTTAAGTCCGTCATCGACCCTGCTTCTTAGAAATACAATAATATTCGTGTAACACGTTCGAAACGAGAGTGGCGAATACATATGGCCACAGCTGTAGTTCCTCGTCATACACAACTGTCTACGTAACTCTAATTCGAACAAAGAGAACGAAGGCAAAATTGTGTAGGCGAGATATTTAAGGTTAGGTCGGTGTGATAAAAATTTTTACGGATATATATGAAAGTGACTGGTATTTTTTTGCGGTAATGCGCAATTGATCTATATATTCCACCAAGGTAGTTGTGCTCTATTTCCTACTAGCAAAACATTATAGACTACGTATGCGCTATGCTAAGTCGGTCCATAACTGGGACGCGCCAGCGCTATAGACGCACCATAAATGCCGTAATTGTTATTGTCTTTTAATTTTTACGACCCGTAATTACGAGTAAGGTGTAGACGGCATTCAACAATAACAATAATCTTCAATGGATTGTTTATATACACAGATAAATCTCACGCAATATAAAATTGTATTAGTACACAGGCTGTTCAACTTTAGTTGTACACACTTCTTCGACATTCCATATTGGTATCTAGCACCATTTTGGAAACACACTGTTCTCCCAGTATTCGCGAGGTGTACGTTCTGAGATTTGCTCGGCAATATTGAATTCGCGATTACGAGGGCTCTAGTTCTAACACATGGGCTGAAAAGTCCCGGGCCTAACAAAGAAAACACGATTTTTTTGGTTCAAAATTAGCTTTATACATCAACATAATCTCCATCAAGAGCAACGCAATCATTCCAGCGCCGCTCTAACATTTCAATACCACTTTTGTAGAACGATTTATCTTTTGCCTCAAAATAGGCCTCAGTTTCAGCGATAACCTTTTCATTCGTGCGAAATTTCTTACCGGCGAGCATTTTTTTGAGGTCTGCGAACAGCCAGTAGTCGCTGGGAGCCAAATCTGGCGAATACCGTGGATGTGGGAGCAATTCGAAGTTCAATTCATATAGTTTTGCCATTGTTTTGATTGACTTGTGACACGGTGCGTTGTCTTGATGAAACAACATTTCTTTCTTTACCATATGCGGTCGTTTCTTTGCAATTTCGGCCATCAAACGCTCCAATAACGCTATATAATATTCACTGTTGATAGTATTTCCTTTCTCAAGATAGTCGATGAATATTACACCACGCACATCCCAAAATACCGAGGCCACAACCTTTCCAGCCGATTGTTGTGCTTTCAGGCGCTTTGGACGAGGTTCACCAGTTGTTGTCCACTCAGATGACGATCGTTTTGATTCCGGAGTGAAGTGCTGGATCCATATTTCATCCATTGTCACATATCGACGCAAAAATTCCGGTTTGTTACGTTTAAACATGGCCAAACACTGCTCAGAATCATCAACACGTTCTTGTTTTTGGTCAACAGTGAGCAAACGCGGCACCCACTTTGAACAGAGCTTTCTCATAGTCAAATGCTCATGCAATATAAAGCCAATACGTTCTTTTGATATCTTTACGATGTCAGTTAACTCACGCAACTTCACTTTTCGATTATTCGAAACGATTTTGTGGATTTTTTTGATGTTTTCTGGTGTTACCGCCTCATTTGGACGTCCACTGCGTTCTGCATCATCGGTGTCTCTACGGCCACGTTTGAAGTCAGCAAACCAACGTTTTATTGTTGTTTCTGATGGAGCGGAGTCCCCATAACACTTTTCAAGCCATTGCTTCGCTTGAACGGTATTTTTTCGCATCAAGAAGCAGTGTAAAGTTAAAACACGTAATTGTTTTTGATCCATTGTTTTGAAAATAACAAAAGTAGCGTGACTCTTAGCACAATAACTCACAAACTAATGAATAGAATATCATGAAATTTTAACAGCTGTCTTTTGAAGGTTAGTACTAACTGAGAGAAAGGTGACTGCAATAAAACTAGCGTTATCTATGTGTTAGGCCCGGGACTTTTCAGCCCATGCGTTATACAAATCAAGGGGTTTCGTACTGTTAGTGAAGAAAGTATAAAGTTAAAAAGACGAGACAACATTAAACGTGTATTTTAAGGATAATTTCCAATGTGAAGGTAAAAAATGTATACATGCACAAACATCTATGTATAAAGAAATTACAAATCTTTGTTTAGTTTCGTTCCCTCTTTATTTATTAAAAGTGTATATGGAGTAAGCGAACATCCTAAGGCGCACCGTAACTTAGATCTCCGTTCCCAGTCGTCGTCCATTGTACATACCTCTTCTGTTAGTTTGTCCTTACAGCTGACCTCAGTTCTTTTGATTCCTCCTGTGTTATCATTGAAGTGTCCTCATATTGCAAAGACAATTCTTCAATGAGCAGCTCAGTATTGTGCGCATTAATCACTTCTTCTATATCTTGTACATCCAAGTCGGGAAAACCTTCTCCGTCCAATGACCTTACCAGTTGCAATATGTATACCCTACGTCAACGAACGCGAGTTGTTTGTTCGCCAATCCACCGAATTGGTCGCTAATATTGAATTCGCGAATTCCTGTGAAATATCGATATCTCTGTAACGCGCAATGTTTTAATTGTTTTGAATTAAAGCTTCCTAATACAAGTGTTTTAGTATACACGTACACTAAATAGTTTTGAAACACGAATGAGAATTACAGATACGTATTCTGAATAAATGATTAATTTATATGGTGTGGACCATAGACCGAGACAATTATGTCTATAAACAAGCATGACTGAAATCTGCTGAAGATCATACGGAATGGAATGATCAATCCTCTGATGAGGAGAAATGTAATTTAGACGGTTGCGGTTGTTTAAGATATTATAAGCACAATTTGCACCAGAACACCGAAGTTGCAGGGAGTCGAAATTTTGGTGGCGGTACTGGTATTGTTTGAGTGGCCTCTACCTATAAGTTTTATTTAGGACGAATCGTCCACTGTAAGGAATACGAAAATAAAAGACTGGAGGTGGTTGCGCAACTGCTTTCAAGAACAATATTCAAGTTACCTTGCTGGATGTGACTTCGCTGATTGATTTGGTCGCTTTAACTGATATTGTGTTGTGTAAATTCGTGCTGACATCGCACACAATCTACATCACCAATATTTATTTACCACCTGATAGAGGATATGATGACTATGAGGTTTTTTGGACGCTCTCAATTTTAAGCTGATTAATAAACATTTTTTTTTTAATTGTTTTTGGCGATTTCAACTGTCCCGAGTGTAAAAGAACTGTTACACTAGTAAACAATAATCGTAAAGTGAGATCTTTACGCAATTTTGTCAATATATTAAATCTAAAAGAATGGAATAATATTGAAAATATGTATGGCAATATTCTGGATCTTAACACTAAAGACAAAATGGCTGTAAATACAGCTTTTCTCATCGTATTGAAGAAAAGCCGTATTTACAGCGATTTTGTCTTTGGTGTTATTTTCTAGGCATTCCTCTAGATCTATTCTGGATCTTGTTTTTTTGCAATATGTCATGGGAGCTACATGTCCGTTTCAGTTCTGAACCTTTGGTTAGTGTTGATGCTTTTCACCCACCACTCGAAATTGAGATTACTTTTGACACATATGTCGACTGGATACATTTTCCGTGTAGTAATAATGTTAGCTACCACTTTAGCAAAACGAATTTCCTCTCTTTATATAGTGATATGGTTGCAATCGACTGGAGTTTCTTGGATGAATACAGCGATGTGAATATCGCATTTCATACTACATTATATTTCGTTATAGATGGTTCACTTGAGAAAACTAAATGACCTACTTCTACGTCTCCTCCATGGTTTAGTACTAAAATAAAATATATTAAATTAAAAGAATTTTACTTTGAAAAGTGGAAAATAAAAGTAATATGTTATTTTAATGAATCCAAACGAATGAGATCTCTTGTAAAGAATGAAATTAGAGACGTATATGATGCTCATTTGATAGATGCCGAAATTAATACTAACAGAGACCCTAAATTGTTCTCATTAACAAGAAAACTTCTTCCGGAATTCCGGGATTCCGGGAAGTATGCAGTATGACAGCACAGAATTTACCCATCCAAACGAAATCATTGATGCTTTTTCCCTTGTCTGCGAGTGTGTATAAACCTAGTGTTCAACTCATCTTTCAACTCTTTCCTTAATTATAATAATGTGTGTGTTCATCCCTTATCTGAATTAGATGTAGAGAACAGTATCAAAAGACTTAAATCTAATATGACAACTGGAGATAATGGATTACCTAGCTTCTTTGTACGTGATTGTGCTCCTGTTCTGTCGTATCCACTGTCACCCTAACGATAAGCACGTTAACCTTTCCGAAGGTTTGGAAAATTAGCAGAATTACTCCCATATTTCAGAAAGGAAACCAATCTAACATTGCTTGCACTTGATAAGCGAAAGCAGGTGGACGTTATTTATGCAAATTTTTCTAAAGCGTTCAATTGCATTAACCATGCCCATGCTACTACAAAAAATGGATAGATTTGGATTCGGTGTGGGTTTCCTATCGTTGATTGCGTCTTGCCTTATTGAAAGAGAGTGTTATGTCCACTACAGCGGTTATTCCTCTAGGCCATTTTATCCAACATCGAGTGTTCCTCAAAGTTCAAATCTTGGACCGCTTCTCTTCAATCTTTATATAAATGAGTTACTATCCCAGTTTACGCGTCACGCCTTAGCATACGCAAATTACAGAAAGATATTTAATACTCTTGGTAACATTTATGATTGTAAACATGTACAAGACAATCGTCTTATTAATACTTGAAGCAAAGGGAATTATCTCCCTCTGAACATCAACAAGTGTACTATGGCTTCCTACAATAACACTCACACTACTTTGCACTAGAACCACCAGATTAATGATGCAGCCATACCAGGCAACATCAAAACTTTGGATCTTGGTGTTTTATTTGATAATAAAATTTATTGTTTAGTATCCCCGTTATTTATACCAAGAGCTTATGATCGAACGTGTTCAAAAGAAGTTTCTAAACTATCTCTCCTTTCGAATGGACAATGCCAGTCGGCTCATTACGTGCACATATAACATTACAAAGGATGTCGTACTTACAGTTTAATAACTTACCATTTAATAGCACAGTTTAAAAACACAAATATTTTGATAAGGATAAAAAAATAGTTTCTTTGAATGTTCTCACGCTTATGGCCGGTAGTGTACTTATACTATTTTAATTTAGGTACTCTTCAGTGACTGCTACCTTATGTTTTGTCTAATTTTCCGTATTTTAAACCCTGCAAGCGTAACAAACATTCTGATTAAGTATAGGCAAGTTCATTAGTGTTAAAACAAACTAACGTTTTTCCTATAATTAAAATACTAGGCCGCTTACAATTGTCGACACACTACATTAGTAAGGTCAACTCAATTCCTTTAATTGATTACAGGGTCGACAATAAAATTTTGCCGACACGTCGTAATTAACTATTGGTTGACGTGTTTCGAATTGTTGGTAGAGCTGTCCCGTTCCCCTTCCATAGCCAGCTTTAGTTTTCAAGTTCAACATGCGTTCGCATAGTTGCGATTTTAAGTACCGTAATTAGAATAGCAATAAAAAACGAAGTAATTATAGGAATAAAGCGTGGTAGTACCGTGCGTTCCGACCATAACTAATGAATTAGGAATCGATAGGCGTAAGATAAGATAGATTCGCGAAGTAATATTGGATTAACCTATTAATGCAAATCGATATAACAGAGCCGATTAGAATGTGCTAACATATGCAAATCGTATTTATAATGCTATTATAAAACACTTCGTCTTTCGTAAAAGTACCAATACCAAGTGCATTGTCTAAACAAGATTTATTATCTTTGAACGTATGTCATGCGAAAGTGTCATAAAGAAAAATTACTTAAATAAGTAATTGCCTTTTTTAAATTACTTAGCCAATCTAAATGATAACTAAAGTGCATCAAGTGACATACCAATAAGTACAGCTATACACACACTTTATTGCATGTTGCAATTAAATAATTAAGTATTTACTTACTAAAAAAGTATTAACGATCTGAATTGGCTAGACTAAACATTTGCAATATTGCGTCAGCCTCTACGTTCTTTTCGGAAAGTGATGTTTATCGCCAGTGAAAAATATTCTTGTATAAAGTCAATGAGCGTTAGTAATGTAAAATTTACATGGTTAACCTCGAGTCTACTAGAAAATCGGTATATCACTACTTACCAGTGGGGTCCGTTGGATCCATATAGTTGCTTCATATGTTTACATTCAAATTGTATGATCATTTTCAAATAAAAATAGATTCAACTCCATTTTATTTCACATTTATTACGATTAAGATCAGAAAAGATATTTAGAATAAACTAAAGCGCTAATATTAAAGGATAGTAATACTAAATATTGCAAACCTTAGTATATAACAAGTTGGTTAGGTACATTCTTTGCAGATAACTACATACCTATGTATATAGTTATCCGACCTATATCGGCCTAAGGAAAGCATGTTGACGGCACCACAAACATTAAAAGTTGGATTGTTGAAACTTGAAATTTGTTCAATGCCCTTAACACCGCTAAAATTTCATCGCTAGAACATTTGCAACATTGCAACTCGTTTGGAAGAAAGTAAGATAGCCAAACTAACGCCTACCGCATGGGTTGCCTCTATGCTAAAGAACAGAACAGTTGATGTATCTATGAACCTCTGCAACATAACGGCGACGGTGGGAGCCGACTGCCCGCAGGGCGGTGTATTATCAGCTTTGCTCTGGTGTCTGCTGGTGAACGATCTGCTGTCCGATCTTGGGGAAGCGGGTTTCTACACGCTGGACTACGCCGATGATATTACCATCGTGGTCAGCGGGAGGTTTGAGGGCGTGGTATACGAAAGGATGAAAATCACACTCAGGCTCGTAGAAACATGGTGCCGAAAAGAAGAGTTAAATATTAACTCTAGTAAAACGATTATGGTACCGTTCACTTGGAGGAGTAAACTTCCCAAACTCCGATGTTCGTCAATTTTCAGCTCCAAAGTATTGGTAACAACAAAGGCTAAATATGTAGGTGTGAGTTTGGACTCCAAATTGACGTACAAATCACACATGGAATATGCTACAAACAAAGCCACCAGGAGCCTTTTATAACTCATTCGTCGCCACTCTGGTGGCACAAAGTCAATCAAGAATACGCGGTCAAGATCCTTGACAAAGTCCAAAGGATTGCTTGCTTGGGCATTATGGGGGCCATGGTCACGACGCCGGCGGGTGCGATGGAGACCATCCTTGGGTTTCCGCCACTACAGCTGGTGCTTAGACCAGAAGCAACCCTAAGAACCTATAAAGTCAAATGTAGTGGGTGCAAGGCATTCTCTGGCAAGTTCGGTGACCACGCCAGCATCTTCATCTACATCGAACAGACAGCACCGCTGTCAATGAGGACCGACAAAATTTGGCCCATGTATAGCTTTGCTGGGGATACAATGTCCTAATTCCCAGCAACGAGACAATAAAGGCACGCAAATCGAGACAGGGTAACTACCGCTGGTTTACGGACGCCTCGAAAACCTCGAATGGCACAGTTATTTTGAATTTGGAAAGAGGGAGAACCGGATGGCAAGGCCATTAGTCTAGGGGTCTCCTTCCCCATCTTTCAAGCAAAAGTAATTGCCATCCAGACATGTGTGGAGAATTCTATGGACTACGCACATGACCTGGAAGCGATGGAAATCGTATCGGAGAGTCAAGCCGCTCTTTGGGCGCTCCCAACAACCAGTCGAATAATACTGAACAAGCGTGCTTTGATACGGGCACTCGACTCTGTGGTACTCGTTCTCTGCACGACACTGAAACTTACTCCTCTTTGCCGAGACTAATTATAACGCATCATACGATGTAACATACGTGTATACACAGTAGAGAAACGGGGATAGATTGGTTAAACGAACTCAGGCAATTTTCTTATTAGTCATGTTTGCGAGCGAGTCCAGACCTGGCGCGCCGAAGATTTGGCCAGCCCTAATTATTAGTAAAGGCAACTTCTTATTGATTAAATTAATATTAATATTATGAAACTCTTGTTGGTATTAGTGACAAAAAAAATGATTTCGTGGTGTAGTGGCAGCCCGTTCCGCCGGTTACGGAGATTTGTATCTTTCAGGAATTTAAAACCAGAGTTTCATATTAATATTAATTTAATTCATAAGAACTTACCTTTAATTTTCGTATCAGTCGTGTATGCGGGCTAGTTCGGATCTGGCGCGCTGAAGATTTTTCCAACCCCATTCATCGCAGTAAAAATCTTCTTGTTTGCTAACTGAAATTGGAAAATGTTCACGTTTCCCATATTTCACTCAGGAAAACACGTGTAACGTCAAACGAACTGAAATGATACCTGCAAACTAATATCCTTTTCGAAATTGTTAGGTTTCTCCTTACTGGGACATGTGGGTAATAATATTACCGAAATACGAGGGGAGGTCCAGAAGTTCGTGGAATGGAGGGGATGGAGTGGGAATAGGGGTGCTCGCTAGGTGTCATTCTGATTGGCGACTCATCTTTAGTATATAAGTTAAGTTGCAGCCCTATAGCGTCAGTCGTTTATGAATAGTTGCCTGCTAAATAAGTCAATCCGGAATAAAACTGAAACTATGGAGGAAATTGAACACCGTGCTGTGATAAAGTTACTTACAAAGCAAGGAAAGAACGCTCAAACCATATTGAATGAAATGGAAACCGTTTACGGGGAACAGTGCCCTAGTAAATCAATGATTTATAAGTGGCATGGCCTTTTTAAACATGGTTGGGAGTCGATTGAAGGCCACCACATCACACATCGTCGAAAAAGTGCAAAAATTTCTACTGCAAGATGCCCGTTTGAAGAAAAAACAGTTCTCTGTATTAGTTGGAGTATGAGATACCACCATTTTGCGTATCCTACATGACCACCCGGGTATGACAAAAGTCATTGATTTATTGTTTTATCTTATTTAAAACCCTTTCATTCCACGAACTTCTGGACCTCCCCTCGTATTATCCGCTTCTCTACACCCCAGGTCTATAGTCTGACACCGGCTTTGGAAATTTGAATCATAAATACATCTGTTTAAAATGTGCTCCATTTTTAGCCAAACCATGCGGATCGCTACATGTACCAGAAAAAAATGAAGATCAAAAAGAACATTAAAAAACATATATATGCTCAATACCATCAAAAAGAACATTGTAATCTTTAGGACTTACAGCAATTAACATGAAATAAAAAGAGATGCAAATTTTGTTTCCAAATTATCGTTGGTAATACCAACCAAGCATAACTAATTAACCCAAAATTATTCCACTAACGAATACGGTTTCTGTTTTCTCCTAACAATTGCCCATAACCTTTAAAAAAATTCCGTCAGCGTTCATGTATTGTAATCGCAATTATATTCGCGTAAACTAATTTTGTGTTCGATGGTAAAAAAGGCGACGTGTAAGTAAACATGCTGTGACAAGCTACTTCCTTTGTTTTAAATTGCAACAAGTTATTGAATACAAACGCTTAACCTGAATTCTTAACTCAACAGTAAGCATGAAAAACTGTATTAGAATATCGTTAACTTCGAAGACGGTATTTATTTGCGTATTAAAAAAAGATAAAGGCGTCTTCGAGGTAGGACATATTATTAAATACCATTAAAGCAAGAGAATCAACCATTAACATGCTTTTAACTTCCAAGAGTGATGATAGTAAAAAATTAACAAGTCTAATAATAATTGTTGTTCATTTGGAACAAGGTCTAAATAATGGTTAAATAAACTAATAATGATACAGAGGTTGGTAAAAATTAAAAATAATTGACAAAAAGTTTCGTAAAAACATTTAATCATTGACATACTGCCATGTCTGGAAATGGAAATAGGCAAGGTCCTAAGTAATACTGATCTAAAAATGATCTATTTAATATCTTTTTCGAATTTGGTGACCTGGGTTCCCTCATCTAATATTTCGCATGCAATAGGTATCTTTTTTTTTGGTTTAAAATAGTAAGATATGTATGTAGAGGTGCCAATACAAGATCAATGAACTAACAACATATTTGAACAAGAGATCAAAAACGAAATAGAGATAGAAGACCAATGGAAAAGATTCAAAAACGACATATTAACAGCAGTACAAGAAAGCTGTGGAATAACAAAAAGTAGAAGTGCATACACAAAATGAAGCAGATGGTAGACAACAGAAATAGAGCTCAAAGATAAGAAAAATAAATGGAGCAGATATACACATAGCAGAAAAGAGGAGGATTATAAGATGTATAATATGGCAAGAAAAGAAGCCAATGAGAGTATTAACAGGACCAAATATAATTCTTGGATAGAGTTTAGACTAAGACTGAGAGACAATTATAGAGAAAACCAAAAATTATTCTACGGAACAATTAAGACAGATAAAGACACTAAGATTGGAAAGTATAAAAAATAATGAAGGAAATATACTGATTGAAGAAAATGAGGTAATGGAAGAACTAAAATAAGATAGATATATAAGAAAAAGAGACCAAGTAGCAAACAAACGACGAAGAACGTACCACACCAATATGCGATGAAGAAGTCAGAGAAGCAGTTAGCAAACTAAAACTAGGAAAGGCGGCCGGGGAGGATGGAATCACGGCTGAAATGATAAAATATACGGGCAACAAAGATAACAGAGAACGACTTGACCTCTTAAACAACATCATTAAAAAAAATGAAATACTAAAGGAATGGAATATTGGAATAATTACGCCCATATACAAAAAAGGAGACGCAAAAGAATGCTCAAATTACAGAGAAATAACGCTAAGAAGCATCCCAGGAAAAGTATCGACGAGAATATTAGAAGAAAGACTGCGAGAAAAAATGGAAACAGCATTAGAAAGTACACAACGTGGACTTAGAAAAGGAGAAGTACTACTAGGACTTAATATATGTACTCAGACAATCGGAAGATAGACTAAAAGGAAAGAGAAAAGGAAATACACATATGTTTTATACATAGATAGAAAAAAAGCCAGATCTTCCACCGCAGATTCAGCTGAATTCGAAACGCAAATTGAATTAAATCCGGGATACGTATTAAGTCCATTGTTATTCTCTATAATAGTAATAGGCGATGCCATTACAAAAGCCAAAACAAAAAGGAAAAAATATGAAAGTAGGAACTTGGAAAATGAATGCAATTAACGTACAGGAAGTAATGTTCAGATGATATGGTATTGATAGAAGATTCAGAAAGGACATTACAGCAAAACTTAAAGATATACCAAGAAGAACTAAGAAGGACAAACATGATAATAGTGACAGAAGATAAAAAAACGTAACATCAAAATTCTAAGAAAAGCCTTACTTAGGAACAACAATTGAAGACGACGTGAATAGAAAACGAAATAAATGCGAGAATAGGGAAATCCGCAAAAACATATAATACATTAAGAAATACATTTATAGATAAAAAAAGAGATACCAAAACAAATAAAGACAGAAGTGTATAAAAGAGTGACCAGACCAACACTAACATACGAGGGGAGGGCCAGAAGTTCGTGGAATGAAAGGGTTTTAAATAAAATGAAACAATAAATCTATTTTTCCTTTTCAATATAATCACCCTTAAGCACAATACATTTATTAGATCTATGAATTAATCTTTCTAAACCATCATAAAAATATTTTTTATCTTTCGCCTCAAAATAGGCCAAAATTGCCTCCTTTACCTCATTGTCGTCGGAAAACTTTCTTCCACGTAAGTCTTTTTTTTAAATTGGGTAATAAATAAAAATCACTAGTTGCCAGGTCTGGACTGTAGGGTGGATAGACTATTGATTGAAAGCCATGCTTGTGCAGAGCAGCCACTGCAACTTTGTTCTTGTGAACCGACGCATTGTCTTGCAAGAGCAACACACCCTTGGTCAATTTTCCTCGACGTTTTTCCTTGATGGCCTCCTTTAATTTTTCTAATATAGCTGCGTAATATTCTCCGGTTATGTACCAACCTTTTTCTTTGTAATCAATCAATAATATCCCCTCACGATCCCAAAAAACAGTAGCCATCAACTTTCCAGCCGATTCTGACACTTTGAATTTCTTTGGCGGTGGTGTCCCCCCCATTACATGGACTCCCGTTTGGACTCAGGCTCAAAGTGATGAACCCATGTTTCATCTCCGGTAATAATCCGCTCCAAAATCTGTGCAGGTTTGTCTCCACACAGCTCCAAAAATTGTTTGGACGCACAGACGCGCTGCTGTTTCTGTAGCGATGTGAGCATTCTCGATACCCATCTTGCACTGACTTTTGTCATACCCAGGTGATCATGTAGGATACCCAAAATGGTGGTATCTGATACTCCAACTGAAGCAGATAATTGTATTTTCTTCAAATGGGCATCTTGCAGTAGACATTTTTGCACTTTTTCGACGATGTCTGATGTGCAGGCCTCAACTGGCCGTCCTAAACGGGGGTCGTCTTCAATCGACTCCCGACCATGTTTTAAAAGACCATGCCTCTTATAAATCATTGATTTACTACGGCGCTGTTCCCCATAAACGGTTTCCATTTCATTCAATATGGTTTGGGCGTTCTTTCCTTGCTTTGTAAGGAACTTTATCACAGTACGGCGTTCAATTTCCTCCATAGTCCCAGTTTTCTTCCGGATTGGCTTGTTTAGTAGGCAACTATTCGTAAGCGACTGACGTTATAAGGCTGCAACTTAACTGATATACTAATGATGGGTCGCCAATCAGAATGACACCTAGCGAGCCCCCCTATCTTCACTCCATCCCCTCCATTCCACGAACTTCTTGACCTCCCCTCGTAGGGCAGCGAGTCGTGGACAACCACGAATAGAATTAAAAGCTAAATCACGGCCATGGAAATGAGATTCGTAAGAAGAATAGAAGGAGCAATAAGGAGAGACAAAATCAGAAACAGGACAATCACTAATAGTCTAAATATCAATCCAATAGGAATAGTCGTAGAGGAGAGACAACATATACACAGAATGAAAGAAGATCGAATAACAAAGAGGATTTTTGAAACCAAAACAGAGAGCAGAAACAGAATAGGTAGATCTCGAAATACGTGGAAAGGACAAATATATGAAACATTAGAAAAAAGGAGTATGGGATGTATTGAAGCCAAACAGCTGGGTCAGAACAGGTAACTGTGGAACACAAAAATAAGAGAATGGTAGTCCGTCACCGCAAGGTACAAAGGACGTACGATAAAAAAGCAATTTTATGCGTTCATCGTCATCTCTGGATATTGCTCGAGGACGTCGTGAACGATTTTTGCTAGCAAGTGTACCAGTTTGTTGAAAACGACGAACAGTTAAATTTACCGTGGGTTTTTTTACATTAAGCCGCCTGGAAAAACTCCGCACAGAATATCCCTCATGATGTAGTGTTAATATTTCTGATCATACGTGAACACTAAGCGGTTTTCTTCAAGACATTTTTACACAAGAATTAAATAATTTACTCGAACAAAGGAATAAAAATATCGAACTGCACGTAACTAATCTAAACTCACTGTTAATGTAATTTATGCATACTTTGAAATAAATACCAGGTAGCAATTTTAGAATTCAGGTTTCAGTTATATAATAATTAATAAAATTTCTCCCCATATGTTACTTGAAATATCTATACCTAGTATTGTTTGTACTGTACCTAATTATTTCCGGACTCTGAAAATTAATATTCGCGTTATTTATGAACTTAGTTCTTTAATTAGTAAATTGTATATTTATAGATAGAGACTGGATTATATGCAAAGTGTATATATTTTATTTTTTGGATATGTTTAATTATAGTCTATATGTAGACGTATTACACTAATTGAAGTTAATTAGGGCTAATTAGTGATTGCATATATTGCATATTTAGGCATTTCTATGTATATTTTTACAAAAGTTACATATATTGCATATTTAGGCTTTTTCCTATCCTTGCTACTAGCAAAAATTTCTAGTAATTCCTGATGTAGATCAACAACGGGCAATTCTTAGCACGATAAATCTTTTACATTGGTTTCTCTTATACTTTTTTTCCAAGAACTGCACATGTTTAATTTCGCTTACAGAAGGGATGTAGTAAATACGTTTTATTATTATTAATTCCCAAATAAACTATTCATTCATTGAATATCTTTGAGCGAAACAGCATGTAATTGTGTTACATGTTTAAATACAATGAGTATAGCGAACAAAATTTCTTGGTGGATTAAGCCGTATCCTGAACTAGTAAAGGATGGCGACAAAATGTGTTGTCGAGGCTGCAGTAAACTGGTAAGTTCAATTTTATTAAAATCTTTAGAATTGTTTTTAAATTCTTTAACTTTTCATATAAAATAACAATTATTGTTGTAGGTGTCTTGAGAGAAAGTACCTGATTGATCAACACGCTAGAACTCCATCACATATTGGAAAATGTGAAAAACTAAAGCGATGTGTACAGCAATCTATATATCAATGTGTAGCATCAACTTCACGAAACTCAGAACAAGAAGAATATAATACGGATCTGTGAAACGCATTAATTTCGTCTAACATACCATTAGCAAGATTAAACAATGTTAATTTGAAATCATTTCTGCAAAAATATTGCAAACATAATATACCAGACGGAAGTACCTTACGAAAAAATTATGTCACATCTTGTTACCAGTAAAGAATGGCAGAACTTCAACAATTGGTACGGAATAATTTTATTTATATCATAGTAGATGAAAGTACGGATAAGTCTGGCCGTTATATTGCCCATTTGTTAATAGGAATTCTTCATGAAGATATTGTAGGTAAATTATAATTAATTTACTGTAAAGAACTTCAAAAAACAAATAATGTGACAATTGCCCAATTCGTTCAAGAACGTTTATCAAATTTCCTTTTACCTGGAGCCATACTTTGTGAAAAAATGTTACTAATGTTGTCCGGCGCTGCACCATACATGATAAAAGTCGCGCCAAATTTAAAAATTTTTTTATAGCAATATTATTGATACCACTTGTTCAGCTCGTGGGTTCAATTGTGTAGTCGAAGACATTAGGAATCAATTTCCTTTGATTAATGATTTAATTCGCAATGTCAAAAAAAGTATTTTTAAAAGCACCTTTACGAATCCAATTTTATAAGGAGCGACTTCCCAATGTTAAGTTACCTCCTGATCCGATTATTACGAGGTGGGGTGCATGGTTAGATGCTGCAATTGTCTACACGGATAATTTTGAAGGAATAAAAAATGTAATTCTTGAAATCACTACTGCCTACACTGTTCTAGAAATTTGTAAAAAGATAGTAACATCAACAGAATTGCTACAAAACCTTTTGTATATTAACTCAAATTATAGCTTTGTTTCAAGTTCCATTCGTAAACTAGAAACGCAAGAGATGTCGCTCTCGGAATCAGTCGAAATAGTAGACGAATTTGATATGCTATGCAAGAAGGTTAAGGGTACAATAGATAATTCTATATACGATAAATTTTAAAAAGTAATAAATAAAAATGCGGGAAATTTGAAATTGAAGAAAGTTAAGAAAATTTTGGAAGGTGAAACAGTGAACGATTTCGACTATAATTTTAGTTTAGAATGTATTGCAAAGTTAAAAGATGCATCAATTACGTCTGTGGATGTTGAAAGAAGCTTTTCTATTTCGAAACATGTGTATTCTGATAGAAGACAAAACTTTCTTTTACACAATTTTGAAAATCATTTAATTATAAATTGGTTTAGAAATATGTTTCTAAAAAAAATTGTGCAATAAAGTTACGGTTCAAATTTCTGCTCTTATTTATTTTATGTAAAAATTTTGCATATTGTCGCAATTTTCTTGCATTAATACCCCAGGTTTATGCATACTTTCTCAAAAATCGATGCATATATTCCAGTTTTTCTTTGCATATAATCCGGTCTCTACTTATAGAATTATTACATGAATAAAAGTGTTTCTTTTTAAAATATTTTGTTAAAATGCAAGGTGATTCTATTATGAGCTGTGGTGTATATTGACAAACAAACAAAAAGGAAGAATTCTATGATTCAAAATATAATTTTAATTATGAAGAAATTCGTATCAAACAGGTAATACATATATATATATATATTTTAGAAACAAAACAAGATTCAAGGTTATTTTGTTTCGTTTTAAACTTCCTTTGTTCCGGATATTTGGTTTTTATTACGTTTTATTTTGTTTTTTTTTTCCTTTAATTGCTAATCAACTGCATGCAAATGTATGTATTATTTGTTTATTATGACAGTGGTTTTAGATAATTATAAGAATACTGCTTGGTATTATTATGTTTTCATATAATATTTTTTCCTATAATACGATACACGGTTACAACAAAGCAAAATTAATATTCAAAGGTATAATTAAGTGCATGCGTTGATAATATTATAGAAATAGTAATGTTTACTCCATTCCTCGTACTGAATAAAGCAATAAGAACTGTATAAAGAGTATTCATTATTATACCGTAAATAATGGCGAAATATATTTATTATGTTTGTTAATTTTTAACATAGTGGTACCCCTAAGCGAATTGCAATGTAATTTTAGTGTTAAATATTGTTCAAAATATCTCTTTTTACTTTTATACCCTAATTTTAATCGCTATCAATGCAATAAAAAAAGTTTTGGAAAAATTAGTTTGAATATTTTCTGTCCTTTTTTTTTTAATTTATTTGCTTGTCCGAACTAATATGAACGGTAGTGTATGTAGCTTCATTTTACTCCAAAAATATTTACGATATTAGATGCATATTCGTAGTCGGTACTTTCCACAAAATGTATTTCTTTGAATAATTAAATGAGGATTTGTTTGTAAAACACGCCTTTATCCTTTCCCTCCAGTATACAGCCAGAAAATTAATTGACCGTCTTCTATTGCACTTTTCCAGGTTTTATTAGTAGATATGACAAAATCATTGCTCATTATAAACTCCAACCAGAGTAAAGGCATCCATCAATACCCTAATGGTATTTCTAAATTTATTCCAGTCACATTCCAAAACGGCAGACTTTCGGGACAAGAATACCAATTACATTAAACGCATCTAGCATCTGTGCCAACACCACAAAACGTAATATAATGACATATCATCTACGTAACCACAGTTACGTAACTTCGACCTGAATGGATATCGAAACCTGACATGAATCGGATAGCGGCTATGCTGGACGCTATGTGAGTGGAATGAAATGAGTGTCCCTGCATCTTCCGAGAACTGAATCATAACAAAACGATAGCGATAATTTTCCATCGCCTCCGTGGATACACAAATATAGACTGGCGCAATGGGTATTGAAGTTTTTAGACGGTTATTATTGACACAAAAACGAAAAGGTAAAAAAAATACATCTATATTGAAACACACAATGCAGTTTAACAGCAAAAGTTATTTCTGAAAATAACCTCTGTTAAATGGTTACCGACTATATGCAAAGTGCATATATTTTATTTTTTGCATATCTTTAATTATAGTCTATATGTAGACGTATTACACTAATCGAAGTTAATTAGGGCTAATTAGTGATTCCATATATTGCATATTTAGGCATTTTTATGCATATCTTTACAAAAGTTGCATATATATATATATATGTATTCTGATAGAAGACAAACTTTCTTTTGCACGATTTTGAAAAACATTTAATTATAAATGGGTTTGGAAATATGTTGACGATTGCAAGGACTGTGTGGATGTACAATTCACAGGTATAGCAGTAAACTCCACTCACATAAATTAATTAATTATGCGGAACGCAACGTTTCGAGAGCACGTGGGCTATCTTTGTCAACCGTGTTACCGACTACCGCAGTCGGTAACACGGTTGACAATATACAAAATTTTGTATATTGTCGCAATTTTTTTGCATATTGTCGCAATTTTTTTGTATATATGCCCCAGGTTTATTCATATTTTCTCAAAAATCGATGCATATATATGCGCATATATTCCAGGTTTTCTTTACATATAATTCAGTCTCTAGTTATCGCACTTTTCTGAAGTCGTGACTGGAAAGTCATTGCAGCATTTCCTGGCTTATCACTCTAATTTCTTCAGTAGTATTGGCTTTTATAGCTCGTCGTGTTCGAGGAATATTTTGGGAAACCGTGGTCTTTAAATAACCCCATAGAAAAACATACGGTAACCAATTTAAATCACCATGTCACTGTCGTCCAGATAAGGTATTCTTTGTTGCTCCATCCTGCTGGAACCAAAAGTCGTTATGCTCTACCCCAAATCGTCGCAATTGAGCATAGTGAAAATTTTGGAACATCTTCAAATACCGGTTGAGAAGTTACAGTCATTGTATCGATCTTCTTCGAAAAAGTACGGCCCTAGTATACAGCACATAGCCACACCATACCTTATGGTAATTTTTTCGGAATGCATGGGTTAATCGTGGGATTCTTGAGATTGTTCGAAAGTCCATTACCGAACATTGCTCCTACTTACGGAATTTGATATGTGGAAATGCGCCTCGTCACACACTATTAAATTATTTGGGTTAAGTAAGGCTCTCCCGTTGGGTTTGTATTTATTCCGGAAGTCATTGCTTATCGTGTAGATGAAGCCTCAAATCGCGTGCGATTATCATTAGTCTCGGCAAGTTAGGGCAAGTTGCAGCGCAGTGCGAACAACCTGTAGGGGCCGAGCGGCCGCATAAAGACGAGTGTTCAGTAACATTTACGTACTCGCATCATTTATTGATCGTGATCTTCATGAGTGAGTATAGACGATGCGGACGCAGAAATGTTTACACATAAAATAATGATAAAAAAATATATTATATAACGTGCTGAAACACTTACTGTTTTAAGAAGTTTCCAAGAAATCACAAACTGGGTGGCATCTATTGAATATTAGATTAATTAAATATGTTTCCACACTCGTTTCAGTCAAGTGAATACGACCGTTCGACATCGAGTGATGTTTTATTTAATAATAATTTATTGGCAAGTAAAAAGTGAACACAGAAACAAAAGAGAGAAAAAAAATACAAGCATTTTTGCCAATTGGATCACCATCAGTAAAGCAAAAAGGTTTCCTGTTGTTAACGGTTTTGCAAATTTAAAGTAATCCTCGTGACAACTTAATGGATCTTTCGACTCACCCTCGCAAATTTGTCTTAGTATGAATAAATCTGAATCCTTGCCAATAACACTTTCAAATTTTCGTATTACACTTTCATTTTTTTCTCCTTTCGCCGTACAGAGGTGTGAATGAACATCATGCACAATTTGAACAGAATCCACAAACGATATCGAATCGTTTTGTGGTTTTTCAATTCCCTCCGCTAGTCCATAGCAGTTCTTGCGAATACTTTCTGAATCATATTTTACCTGACTATCTTGAAACATGGTTTGGCTTTTCTTGATAGCTTTGGCGTGTCTCGGAACGATTTGTAAAACTACCGTCTTTACATTATTAAAATGTTCGCAGTAGTAAAACGAAGAAGACAGCCTTTAACTATGTTCCCCACCGCGTAGTAATCGGCTGTGGTGATTCCGGTACTTTGGGACACAGTTCGTGAAATCTTTTTGTACGTTTTGGGGACTTTAGAAGTATTCCCTTCGTATGAGCTATCAAAACATTTACTCGTAGATAGCATTTAGGAATCAGTGGCGCCACAAGGTTTAAAGCATGGATTTTACATGTTTCAAGTAACAGATCGCCACTATCTTCTTTTCACCGTCCATCACAAACATTAAAAGTTGACTTGTTGAAACTTGAAATTTCTTCAATGCCCTCAACACCACTTTGAAAATTTCATCGCTAGTACATTTTGCAACTCTTTTGGAAGCAAGTAAGATAGGGGATGACGGTTCAAACTCCTCCATTATACGTACCATCACATATAATGTTTTTGCCGATCTGTTATTTGGTCTACAGATAACCGCAGTTTTTTATCTTTCAATCCTACTTTAATTCTTCTTTCAACATTACCACGAGCAGATGACATAAAGTTAATAATACTTTCTCCAGAAAGAGAGAAATGCTTCTTAGTCTAGTAAAGTAAACGGTACGTTACATACGAGGGGAGGTTCAGAAGTTCGTAGAATGGAGGGGGTGGAGTGGGGATAGGGGCGCTCACTAGGTGTCATTCTGATTAGAGACTCATCATTAGTATATAAGTTAAGTTGCAGCCCTATAGCGTCAGTCGTTTACGAGTAGTTGCCTGCTAAACAAGTCAATCCGGAAGAAAACTGAAACTATGGAGGAAATTGAACACCGTGCTGTAATAAAGTTCCGTACAAAGCAAGGAGAGAACGCTCAAACCATACTGAATGAAATCGAAACCGTTTATGGGGAGCAGTGTCCTAGTAAATCAATGATTTATAAGTGGCATGGTCTTTTTAAACATGGTCGGGAGTCGATTGAAGACGACCCCTGCTCAGGACGGCCAGTTGAGGCCACCACATCAGACATCATCCAAAAAGTTCAAAAATTTCTACTGCAAGATGCCAGTTTGCAGAAAAAACAATTATATGTATTAGTTGGAGTATCAGATATCACCATTTTGCGTATCCTACATGACCACCTGGGTATGACAAAAGTCAGTGCAAGATGGGTACCGAGAATGCTCACGCCGCTGCAGAAACAGCAGCGCGTCTGTGCGTGCAAACAATTTTTGGAGCTGTGTGGAGACAAACCTGCACAGATTTTAGAGCGGATTGTTACCGGAGATAAAATATGGGTTCATCACTTTGAACCTGAGTCCAAAGAAGAGTCCATGCAATGGCATAAAAAGGGGACACCACCGCCAAAGAAATTCAAAGTGTCAGAATCGGCTGGAAAGTTGATTGCTACTGATTTTTTGGGATTGTGAGGGGATATTATTGATTGATTACAAAGAAAAAGGTAGGACCATAACCGGAGAATATTACGCAGCGATATTAGAAAAATTAAAGGAGGCCATCAAGGAAAAACGTCGAGGAAAATTGACCAAGGGTGTGTTGCTCTTGCAACACAATGCGCCGGTTCACAAGAGCAAAGTTGCAATGGCTGCTCTGCACAAGCATGGCTTTCAATCAATAGTCCATCCACCCTACAGTCCACACCTGGCACCTAGTGATTTTTATTTATTACCCAATTTAAAAAAAGACTTACATGGAAGAACGTTTTCCGACGACAATGAGGTAAAGGAGGCAATTTTGGCCCATTTTGAGGCGAAAGATAAAAAATATTTTTATGATGGTTTAGAAAAATTAATTCATAGATCTAATAAGTGTATTGTGCTTAAGGGTGATTATATTGAAAAGGAAAAGTAGATTTATTGTTTTATTTTATTTAAAACCCTTTCATTCCACGAACTTCTGGACCTCCCCTCGTAGAATAAAACAAACACCTATATCAAATATTAATTATTCGCTGTATCGTTTCCAACAGTGTTTTATATTATATTTAGATGGCGTGCACACCTTTACCTGCTGATACACGTCAAGTAGTTGTCGCACTTTACATATTTAATTCTATCGCCTTCGTATTCTAAATCCGGCATGCTCGCTAATACGTTTTCTAGTTTATTCGAAATATGCCGTTTCCGAAACATACCTAAACGCCACAGTTTCTAAGTATTTGTGTACTCACAAGCACTCACAACAACCAATCGAATAATACTGTAAAAAGCGTTGTTTGATACGGGTACTCGATTCTCAGTGGCGCGCGCTTTACCTTTCCACGTTGTTCTCCGCACGGCACTGAAACTTTACCCGGACCACTTATAATTTGTCAAATAATGCATGGTATTTTAGCAGAGAAAAATATAAATGGCGGCATATTTAAGAAGTATTCTCAAAGAGGAACACCTTTAGTTATTTTATATAGTATTTATCGAGATTAACATTTTAAAATCAATAGAGCTAGTTTTCATAAATCTTTTACGTCTTCTAATGAATAATATACGAAAACAGAAGTGACCTTTTCGAATTTTTTTTTTTGGCTTATTGCTTTATAAAACACTTCCAATTCGTTTCAGTTTATTTTCTTCGAATACAGAATTTCACGTCGAAAACTCACACAGACTAAATTTCGAACGGATCAAGGCCGTTAGTTCTACGTATTCGCAGGAGGTGTTACACAAATCGCCATTTAAGTTTACGCGTTGGCTCGTATTTTAAGGATTGTGTTTCGCCTCTCTCGACAATAGGAATCATATTACAATGTCGTCATTGTCTCGGTTTATACCTATGTATGGGTCTGCACATATAAACCATATATACGTGTGTAGACATACATACATATGTACGCGTAACAAAAAGACGTGTTGGGTTATCCTTTGTATGTGACTGCTTGATTATACAACTAACAGTCACCTGAATAGAGGGTGGTGTCGGTAATAATTATACCGTGTTTATCTTAGAATATAGATTAGGATCTAATACACGTATTAAATTTCATTAGGAGATGAATATATAGATATAACAACTACAGTCCCTGTCCATTTTATTAGGGCCACGTTATAAATTTAAGCTTGTGTATTTCCAACGCGATAACTTACAAATACAGTCAAACCTGGATAACTGAATGCTCAAGGGACCGCGATCTCTTTTTATCTTATAGAGGTTTCTCACTAACCCGAGTTTCTAGCTTACAGAATTACAAAATGGGGTCTGTCTCACTTATAGAGGTCTATAAAAATACGGCAAATATGACGTAATTAGAAACAAAATACGTGCATGTATGAGTACTACATATTTATTGAAATAATAGCTGAACATAAATGTTTAATTTAAATAATATTGTATCAACATTTACTTGAAAAAATCTGTTAATTTCTTTTGCGATTCTGTTTTTAGATTTTGTGTATGTTTTTCAAGTTCATAAATTTTATCAAATATGGTTTGATCAACCGCCGCATATTCATAAAATTTGTGAAGCGTCTCCAATGCCTTTAAAACTTCTCGTTTTGTTGGAATTTCCTCCGTCTCTCTATCCAAAATGTGTGATTGGCTGGCTTCATTTTCACTGTCATTTTCGTTAGTACACGAGCTCACACAGTTTTGAACGATATCGTCTTCGGTGTATTCTCCGGCGGTAGCCACGTCGTCGTCAATCTGTACGAAGTCTTCAAAGGTTGGCGTCGACACATTACCAGTGGTATTGTGGGACACGAGCTTGGCCCATTCTTCACTGCTAGGTGCAACTTCAAGCTCATTGTCAAGTTCAACCTCATTTTGGCCGATCAGAAAGTCTTGGTTAGCTGGACAGATGGTGAACCCAGCTTTCTTGAAGCAGTTTTTGACAGTTACGTCACTCACTGCATACCATGCTCTTCTTGCAAATTTCATAGCCAGGAGTATATTTATCTCAGGGCTAATGTTCTCTTCCAAGCAGGTAAGCGTATGATTTATAACTTCTCTGCGATAAATCCGTTTGAATGTATGAATGATACCTTGATCTAAAGGTTGAAGTTTACTGGTGGTATTGGCAGGGAAAAATATAACTTTGACATTTACAAGTGTTGGTAACTCCGTATGAGCAGTACAATTGTCAATAAGGAGCAAAATACGTTTTCGTTTGTTTTTCATTTGCTTGCCAACTATTTTTAACCAATCTTTGAACAATTCCTTAGTCATCCAAGCTTTTGTATTACTCGCATAATCAACGGGCAGAGTCTTGACACCTTTAAAGCATCTAGGTCGCTTAGATTTCCCAATGATTAGAAGAGGGAGTTTGTCTGTACCGGTCATGTTAACACATTGATGAATAGTAAGGCGTTCCTTGCTTTGTTTACCTCAGTGGCATTTTTCGCCCTTGAAAACGAATGTTTTGTCTGGTAGACACTTAAAGAACAAAGCAGTTTCATCGGCGTTATAAATATTGTTTGGATATACTCTTAAAAGATTCGGCAAATCTTCAGTCCATCCAAAGTTATATCATGGCGTTTTTTAAAACCCTCTAACCAGCCGCTACTAGCTGAAAAGTTCTGAATTCCTAATTTTGTGGCGAAGTCTGTAGATTTTTGTTTCAGCAGTGGTCCATCTATGGGAATGTTCTTATCCAGGGTTTGTTTAATTCATTGTAACAGGCACTTTTCAACGTCGGGAAACTCAGAAAGCCTCGTCCAAAGCGCCCGAAAGCACAACAATCGGCTGGAAAGATTATCGCCTCGGTATTTTGGGATGTGCGTGGTGTAATATTCATCGACTATCTTGAGAAAGGAAATACCATCAACACTGAATATTATATAGCGTTATTGGAGCGTTTGAAGGCCGAAATTGCAAAGAAACGACCGCATATGGCAAAGAAAAAAAATTTTGTTTCATCGAGACAACGCACCATGTCACAAGTCAATCAAAACAATGGCAAAACTACATGAATTGAACTTCGAATTGCTCCCACATCCACCGTATTCGCCAGATTTGGCTCCCAGCGACTACTGGCTGTTCGCAGACCTCAAAAAAATTCTCGCCGGTAAGAAATTTCGCACGAATGAAGAGGTTATCGCTGAAACTGAGGCCTATTTTGAGGCAAAAGATAAATCGTTCTACAAAAGTGGTATTGAAATGTTAGAGCGGCGCTGGAATGACTGCGTTGTTCTTGATGGAGATTACGTTGATGAATAAAGCTAATTTTGAACCAAAAAAATCGTGTTTTCTTTGTTAGGGCCGGGGCTTTTCAGCCCATGTGTTATAACCAATTCATTACATTTGTTCCGTTTAATTTCACACAAGCCCATTATCCTGATGGAACAGTATTCCCTCTCTGTCCATTCCAGAGCATCTTTCGCTAATTGGCGACGTTAAGATATCCAGAAGGCGCGCGTATAATATTCAATATTTACGACTCCGTGGTTTCCAATTACTAAAGTAACATTGCTACTGAATTCAAGGATTTTGAGTAATAGATTGATTTAATGTATGGTAAGCGTAAGTGTTTCACTAAATTCACGATCAACCTCAATGAAATTAACTAACGCAGCGTAATAGCCTACAAGCAATTAGATGGTAGTCCCTTAATAGAGGTACTTATTTAATTAATTCCAAGCATTAATTCTAACGATAGATTAAACACCGCTGCGCTTATCTAAATCATGCAAAATTACCAACAAATCGTATGGACGAGAATTCATCAATTAATGTAGATTACCTCTGGAATCACGATTACACAATAATCGCACGTGACTGGGATGATTTGAAAGAAATACTTTCTGGTATTTTACCTGCTAACGCTAAGCATAATATTTTTATTACGTAAAATGCACGTAATTTAGGTTCAGAGGATAAATATGACGAAACCATTAAATTTCGATTATGTAAATATGTTATTTGCGTCCTGTTTTCTAACTCTTCTATTATTTAACTATTACAACGATATTGTTGTACAGAATTTAGATAATAGAAAATCTGGAAATTAGATTTTTTTTAATATATTTTATCGCATCATCATCATCTACTTAAGTTCATTTTCTTTTAAATTTGAATTATATATACAGTGAAATCTCCATTGAACGGACACCAACGGGACCAACTGAAGATGTCCGTTCCGCATAAAAGAAATATGTAGTAGATACAACAAATATCGTGTTTTAACGAAAAATGAATATATTAAAGAAACTGGGACATTTAAATCGTATATGTATATAAATGTTTTTAAAATAAGAAACTTTAAACTTAAGAGTAATATGTGTATCTATGTACATAGATACATAGACGTAGTATGTAATACAAAACGATGAAATGAATAGTCACTTTAAGGACGCAAATATTCATATATTGTTGTTTGTCTTTTCTTTTTCTTTAAAATGGCGTCTTGAAATCGTATTTCTAATTTAGAAAGAAGCTCCAAAGACTCTGTATCTCCGTGATTTTCGACATAACTTTTGAGCTGCTTGGTCAGGGTAATAGCTTTACCATAATTTTGGATAGCTTCTGTCGGAACTGGAACCTCATCGACATCAGAATCTTCCGAAAGTTCTTGTATTTCAACCGGATTTGCAATTTCTTGTTCTGAATCTGGATCTTCAACATACAAATCTTCATCTACCTTCAAATCATTAAGGTTTTCATTATCCGTCAATTTCAATAAATTCTTATTTTTGAGGATATCTGAAAGTACACTAAGAGGCAAATCATCTTCTAGGTCAGATGTATCAGCCTCAGTTAACTGGTCTTCACTTTGCATATTTACATGATTAAATCCTGCTTTCCGGAAGCTATTTTGAACTGTCTCTTTGGTTACTTGGTCCCAAGCGGTTTTTGCCAAATAAACTGCATTCAGTGATGTAATTTTCTTTATTAACTCAAAAGCTGTACAAGCAGTTTCAATGTTTACTAACAGATGTTTGACGGTAATAAGTTTTAAAATTCTTTCTAATCCCCTGGTCAAGTGGTTGACAAGCTGATGTACAATTAGGGGGTAAAAATAACATTTGTATATTATTTAAGCGAACGTCTTTCGGATGAGATCCCGCATTGTCTAAAAATGACAAAATGTTTCTTTTTTCTTTAGCCATTTTCCAATCTAGGTCTTACAACCACTCTGTCATAATTTGTCCTGTCATCCAAGCTTTCTTATTGTATTTCTAAGTTACAGGTAGGTTATTTATATCAATGTTTTTAAAAACTCTGGGTTTAGCTGCGCTACCAATAACTAGGAGTTTTTCTTTTTCGCCCGCCATATTTGCACAATGCAAAATTGTAAACCTCTCTTTGGGATACTTACCCCCAACACATTTTTCCTTGGTTAATGTGAGCGTTTTGTCGGGTAGAGCCCTAAAATACAGGCCTGTCTCATCGGCATTATAGATTATATATATATATATATATATATATATATATATATAGATTATATATATATATAGATTATATATATATTATAGTTGGATCTTAGTTAGACAGTCCTCCGAAACGGTCACCCGATTTCGTTTCGGTGTGAGCAAACGAGGTACCCATCGAGTTGAAAGCCTTTTCATATCCAAAATCTCGTGTGGGATATGGCCAACGCGTTCTTCTGATATACTTATTGTCTCTGCTAGCTAGTTGGTAGCGGTTTTTTGGCGTCCACTGCGTGGTTCGTCAATTGTGCTTGTGCGGCCACGTTTGAAGTCGCTCACCCAGAAGCTGATAGTCGAAAATGATGGAGTTCATCTGCCATTAACCTCTAGCAAAATATTTCGAATTTCCGTTGCCATTTTTCCAGCCATTCAGAAGTATTTTATCACTACACGAAATTCGATTTTATCCATTTTTACGAAACTGCCTGACTTGTTACACAAAATTTTGATATTTGCCATGACAGAGGGTGCCATCTCTTGCTGATTCCAGACACATTTCAGGTTCTCGTATACATTTTAGTTTGTTAATATATTTACTTATTATTTTTCTTACATTTGTCTATTTCAATTATTTAATATTATATGCATTTGAATTTAAAACAAACAAAAATTTAACTAAAAGAACCCATTCAGCAAGAGCCTGAGATTTTCCACCACAATATATAATCGTTGTTGCTAACCATTGATAGTGAGTGCACATATTTGTTGTTTCTATTGCCAACAGTGTGTTTTAGAGGAATTAACTTGATAAATTGTAATTGTCATCTTATTGCGCATTGCGTGCATGTAGTCTGAAGATAAATTTGCTTTTTGCTCGTTTTATTAATTTATAACATGATTAATACGTGTTTTCTTGAGTTGATTTATAGTTAACCTCTGAATTTCATTCCACACCTATAGACGCATGGGTGGATCTTGCCGTGTTATAAGGCAGTAGTAGTCGTTAGAACGGCTTTCTCGTGCAATGGAACAAATAGCACTGTTATTTCTATTAGTGAAGGTAATAAGGATAATAATGTATCGTTACAAAATTCTAATCCGAAGAACAGTACAACCTGAACATCGTTTGTTTCGGTTGTGGAATAAAATAGCGTCTCTCGTTTCATGTTCCATGAGCGTGATCAAGCAATTATTATAGGTGCTACAAACAACGCATAGAAAATGATTATGTTATAGCTGCAGGTAAAAACACTCGTGACACAATATTCGCCTCTCGAATATCTAATAATCATAAATATATTTATTTGTAGAGTTGACATGTCTCCCACAAGCCAGGTTTGTATTGAGTACGTAGCGCCCCCTCTTCAAATCGAGCTATATCTAAGAAAGTAGGACTATGCCACCACCTAATTGTACCACAATTGTATATGCGCATACGAGCGCGTATTGGCTTCTGTATGTTGTACGTCCTGCTTTCTTCGACTCGGTATGTTTGGGCCGATGATCCGTCTCGGCCTAATGGTGTCGAGGGCTCCAATTATTGTTTGTCTAAGTATGTCTTGCTGTTATTCTTTGATACTATGTTGTGTCCAATCATGTATGTTATTTTCTTTTTGTACGTCTTATATTTGAGTTGGCTTACATCATCGAGTAGTTTATTGTATATGTTTATTATTTACGAGGGGAGGTACAGAAGTTCGTGGAATGGAGGGAATGGAGTGGCGATAGGAGCGCTCGCTAGGTGTCGGATGAAAACTGAAACTATGGAGGAAATTGAACACCGCGCTGTGATAAAGTTCCTTACAAAGCAAGGAAAGAACGCTCAAACAATATTGAATAAAATGGAAACCGTTTATGGGGAACAGTGCCCTAGTAAATCAATGATTTATAAGTGACATAGTTCTAAACATGGTCGCGAGTCGATTGAAGACGACCCCCGCTCAGGATGGCCAGTTGAAGCCACCACATCAGACATCGTCCAAAAAGTGCAAAAATTTGTACTGCAAGATGCCCGTTTGAAGAAAAAACAATTATCTGCATTAGTTGGAGTATCAGATACCACCATTTTGTGTATCCTACATGACCACCTGCGTATAACAAAAAGTTAGTGCAAGATGGGCACCGAGAATGCTTACGCCGCTGCAGAAACAGCAGCGCGTCTGTGCGTCCAAACATTTTTTGGAGCTGTATGGAGACAAACCTGCACAGATTTTGGAGCGGATTGTTACCGGAGGTGAAACATGGGTTCATCACTTTGAGCCTGAGTTCAAACAGGAGTCCACGCAATGGCATAAAAAGGAGACACCACCGCCAAAGAAATTCAAAGTGTCAGAATCGACTGAAAAGTTGATGGCTACTGATTTTTTGGGATTGTGAGGGGATATTATTGATTGATTACAAAGAAAAAGGTAGGAGCATAACCGGAGAATATTACGCAGCGATATTAGAAAAATTAAAGGAGGCCATCAAGGAAAAACGTCGAGGAAAATGGACCAAGGGTGTGTTGCTCTTGCAAGACAATGCGCCGGTTCACAAGAGCAAAGTTGCAATGGCTGCTCTGCCAAAGCATGGCTTTCAATCAATAGTCCATCCACCCTACAGTCCAGACCTGGCACCTACTGATTTTTATTTGTTCCCCAATTTAAAAGAAATACTTACGTGGAAGAAAGTTTTCCGACGACAATGAGGTAAAGGAGGCAATTTTGGCCCATTTTGAGGCGAATGATAAAAAATATTTCTATGATGGTTTAGAAAAATTAATTCATAGATCTAATAAATGTATTGTGCTTAAGGGTGATTATATTGAAAAGGAAAAATAGTTTTATTGGTTTACTTTATTTAAAACCCATTCATTCCACGAACTTCTGGACCTCCCCTAGTAAGTTGTAACCGCTTGTGAGAACTTGTCATGCGTAAATGAGATTTTCTTCTAGTCTTGTGGCTGTGTACATCTTTATTCTTTATTAGTTTTATATCGGTTTTGACAAGGCGTTTTTCAATTTTATAGAGTATCAGTAGGTTATTTAGTATTAGTAATTGATTAATATTCCTGAAATTTCTTACATAAAGTCTGTGTTGGTGTTCGTATGTCTAGCGTGTACAGCATTTTAAGAATTTTATTTTGTTGCTTTTGTAACTTATTTAGGTTTGATTTGGAGGTTTCTCCCCAGATGTTGCAGTAATTATTACTAGATGTGAATAATGCGTTATATATGAGTTTCCTTAGTAAGTTCGGTAATATATGCCTAATTTTTGGTACAGCGGTTATTGTTTTGATGTTCCTCTTCACTAGCGCGTTGATGTGTGCTGTCCACATTAGATTGTTTAATATTCATAGTCCTAAATAAGTTACTTTTAAATTTATCAGTAACAGATATGTACAACAAGTTTTATCTGGCAGTAAATGTTTTCGGTGGCAAAAAGAGCTTTCAAAATCATTATTAAAAGGGGCAGATAAATAGGCAAGACTGAAATTTGCGCAAGATCATATGAGATGCGATCATGAGTGGAACAACGTCATATTTTCTGATGAAAAAAAATTGTAAATGTTTTATGCATTTATTTTATTTATTAATTAGGTGTTAGTGAACCTATAAAAAAATCGCTATTTCGAATTACTATTATTGTAAATATTCTTTGTATAAAATTTGCATTTATGTTTCTTTGTAGTTCAGCATAATTTGCCGAGAAAATCAAATGTTCTCTCCGAAAGTTGATAAGGAGCCATAGAAATTTCTCTAACTGTATTTCAAAAAAAAATCTATCAATCAACAATCAATATAAATGAAATATCTTCAAAAAAAATCTTCAAATATCGAATACGTATACGATCACGAATATAAAATATCTTTCGACTTGGTACAGAGAATTTTATTAGTAACTACAAAAGCCTGCTACAGCAGTAAATCCATACCTTCGGCATCGTATCCGTCCGCGACAAAAAAAAAAGGTTTTCCGCTTTCGAGAACGTATTCCTACCAATACTCAATTAAAAATCACATACTTGTAATGTATATTTTACCATTACAACGACATGCATGTTTAATTAAGCAATCAACTGTATCTGGATTGTTGTTCTCATACAACTCTTTTGGTGCGGTTTCGAAATTTTATGAAAGGAAACTTAAATTGTTTGTTGCTGTTACGGTTGGTGTCACAGGTAGGTAGGTATCCATTTAATAAAAGCAGGTCTAACTACATATGATAGAAAAAAATCATGAATACACTACTGCTCAAAGTTTTAGTAGCACCTTGAGAAGATCGTATATTTCCGACATCATGCAGTTGCTGCATGATCACCAATTCTTGAAATTTTTATTTTATTTATTCACTTATTCCTTCTTTATGAACAGTAATTATTCCAGAATGCCTTTTAATGTCCATCTTTCTCCTTTTCCCACGTTTTTTTTTCAAATACAGTAGACACTCAATAATGTGAATACCGGATGATAGAAATTTGGGATAACGTAAATAACCATTTTCATAACATTGAACGCCACATAACGTGAACAGACGCATTCACAAAATAAAATTACTCCAGACAGTACAATAAATGCACCGAACACATGAATTCAATTGTCAGAAGAATATGGATTTAAACCTGAAATACATTCGAATATTAAAAGAAATAGGGAAAACAGCTATAACACAAAAAGTTGAAAAACCCAAAAACCAAACAAAAATTACATAATGCAGTAGCTGCTCGATTATGTGAATGATATCAGCCAAGCACTGTTCACATTAGTTTTTTGTTTCAATTTATAGTCTGCACTTTGGATCACTTACGATAATCATTGTCTTATAGAAAAAATTAGCGTTCAAATTGTTAGTCTTGGTAAAACACTTGAGGCCCTTTTATGAAAGCATCGCGGCTAGTTATACCTCCTCAATTGTTAATCGATAATTGAAATTTCGTGTGATACAATTCACAATATTACTGGGTGATTGAAGTATGTTTATTACCACATCACACCTACAATGTAACACATGGGCTGAAAAGTCCCGGGCCTAACACATAGATGACGCTAGTTTTATTGCAGCCACCTTTCTCTCAGTTAGTACTAACCTTCAAAAGACAGCTGTTAAAATTTCATGATACTCTATTCATTAGTTTGTGAGTTATTGTGCTAAGAGTCACGCTACTTTTGTTATTTTCAAAACAATGGATCAAAAACAATTTCGTGTTTTAATTTTACATTCCCTCTTGATGGGAAATAAATACCGTTCAAGCGAAGCAATGGCTTGAAAAGTGTTATGGGGACTCCGCTCCATCAGAAACAACAATAAAACGTTGGTTCGCCGACTTCAAAAGTGGTCGTAGAGACACCGATGATGCAGAACGCAGTGGACGTCCAAATGAGGCTGTAACACCAGAAAACATCAAAAAAATTCACAAAATCGTTTTGAAGGATCGAAATCTGAAGTTGCATGAGTTAGCTGACGTCGTAAAGATATCCAAAGAACGTATTGGCTTTATATTGCATGAGCATTTGACTATGAGAAAGCTCTGTTCAAAGTGGGTGCCACGTTTGCTCACTGTTGACCAAAAACAAGAACGTGTTGATGATTCTGAGCAGTGTTTGGCCATGTTTAAACGTAACAAACCGGAATTTTTGCGTCGATATGTGACAATGGATGAAACATGGATCAATCACTTCACTCCGGAATCAAAACGATCGTCATCTGAGTGGACAGCAACTGGTGAACCTCGTCCAAAGCGCCCGAAAGCACAACAATCGGCTGGAAAGGTTATGGCCTCGGTATTTTGGGATGTGCGTGGTGTAATATTCATCGACTATCTTGAGAGAGGAAATACCATCAACAGTGAATATTATATAGCGTTATTGGAGCGTTTGAAGGCCGAAATTGCAAAGAAACGACCGCATATGGCAAAGAAAAAAATGTTGTTTCATCAAGACAACGCACCGTGTCACAAGTCAATCAAAACAATGGCAAAACTACATGAATTGAACTTCGAATTGCTCCCACATCCACCGTATTCGCCAGATTTGGCTCCCAGCGACTACTGGTTGTTCGCAGACCTCAAAAAAATTCTCGCCGGTAAGAAATTTCGCACGAATGAAGAGGTTATCGCTGAAATTGAGGCCTATTTTGAGGCAAAAGATAAATCGCTCAACAAAAGTGGTATTGAAATGTTAGAGCGGCGCTGGAATGATTGCGTTGCTCTTGATGGAGATTACGTTGATGAATAAAGCTAATTTTGAACCAGGAAAACCGTGTTTTCTTTGTTAGGCCCGGGACTTTTCAGCCCATGTGTTACATATAACATTAAAAAATAAAAAATAAATTTTACATTATCTTGAAAAATAATGTCGGTAGTTTACGGTGCACTAAAATATTGGAATATAATATGTCTTTTTCTTCAGCCCAATCTAACGCTTGATTAAAAATTCCTACAGCTTGTGCGTCACGCACCCTGTATTTTTTTTCAATCGGAGGGTCGTCATCTTCACTCACTCCATCTTCCTCTTCATGTGCATCATCCATCTCTTTATCGTCATTCCATAAACTAACATCGGTAATTGTGCCAACAATATCGGGGTTTATTGCTTTTAATAATTTGAGAATGTCCGATGATGCACTGTCAATAACTTAAGCATCAGATAGTAACTTTTTTCTTATGATGGTTAGCGGTACATTGTTTTCATCGTCATAATCATCACTGAAGTAAAGCAAATTTTTCCAACACTTTCTCATTGTTTGCTGGTTAAGGGCATTCCACGCCACATTTAAATTTAAAATTGCTTCACGTAAAGTTACTTGCTTTAAGGATTCAAAAATGTTTTTAGGATTTTTTGATAACACAGACGAAAGTAGAAAGTTTCGATACTACAATTTAGTAATTTTTATTACATTTTGATCCATCGTTTGGATAGGTGCAGTTACGTTGGGCGGAACATAACAAAAATTGAGCCATCGTTGCTTCTTAATTGTTCCTCTGGAGAAATACTTGGAGCGTTATCCAAGATTAACACCACCTTTATTTTGCTTTCTTAAGAAATCTTTCACGTACAAATTGAATATGTATCATTAAATTACATTACTTATTACTACAGTTTTATTGCCAAAGTGCTTGTGGACCCATTCCAGAAATATCCCTTTGGTCATCCAAGCAGATTTTGAACATATATAATCAACGGGACTCTTAAAATTTCTGAATGAACGTGGATTTTTGCCTTTCCTATTACTAGTGGGCTTATTTTGTGCGTACCACTAGCATTAATGCATGCTAGAAAAGTTATGCGTTGTCTTTCCGCCTACCTACCCGAAGCAGATATTTCATGTGATGCAACATAGGTTTTCGTAGGTAATAATTTCCAATAAATACTGATTTCATGTGCATTGTATATTTGCTCCTCATTTAAATGTAGCTGTTTGATTAAACGGTTGCACTAGTTAAGATGGTGCCGATAATTTTTCACCTGATATCGACAGCAGTTGAATTCCATACCTTCTTTTAAATCTTTTTAGCCAACCATCACTGGCTACAAAATTTTCGGTCTCTTGTAGGTTTTCATTCAATAACCTGGATCTCTCTTTAGTTAATTCACCGCTAATTGGAACATGATTATCCCTTTGTTTTAAAAACCATTTATACTAACGATTTTCCATTCTAGGTGATGGGCATTTTCTTCTGCGATTTCCTAGGCCTCCGTATGTACCTGACACACGTTGTAAAATTTGTGACTAGAATCGTTTAATTTTACAGATTGTGGTTTTAGATACTCCATATTTGTTTGCCAATGGAGTCATCCCCACACCTTTTTTAATCTCGTCGATAATTTTCACTTTGTCGCCTAATTTTAAGGATGTACTTTTATTGGGCGTGGATGCCATGTCTGTTCTGGCGTGATTTTAGCTGCATACTACTTTATTTTACGAGAGGCAAGAGTGCCAACACTTTCAGGAAACCCATATATAAATCGGTGAACAACCGGTGCCGACGCTGAAAACGTTTACGTAAACATTCTTTTTGTTTGTACGTGGTGCAAGCTAGTTTACACTACCGGGCGCTCCATTTGATCCTATAGTAACAATTTTCTGTTTACATGACTGCCACGTTTGTACTGCCGGGTATTTACACGAGCGAGCGTTTACCGTAATATTAAAAGTTTCATTGGGTTCTATGTCGTATAGAAACGTGGATTTTTATTGAACTCTGTATGACTTCTGTTTGTACTGCCGTTCTGATGGTAGAATGAATATGTTTAATGAAATATTTCCGATCTTGTTTTGCTAATATGCTTGCAAAATTTCTATAGGCAGCTCACGTTTTTGTAGTAGTATGTTCTATATAGCTTTTATTAGATTGGCTAGTAAAATGTAGTTAGTGTTACAGTTCTTCTTTACTTCTTGTATAATAAGAATAAAGTATTTACAGTAATTTTTATAAACATTTTGTAGTTGCATATATTGCCATTACATTGATTTTTTACGCTTATGTTATTTTTCGAAAACTTCATGAACAAACTTACACTTATGTGCAATAGTGTATTTATTGTACAACCATAATACAATATTAAGTAAAGTAATACCATTATTGTCATTATTAGAGTATGTTTTGTGTCATTGGAGGTCATTCAACAGGAAACAGTTAAAAGTAGAACGCAAGACAAGAACGACTTTATGCATTTCTTGCTGCTGATTTGCCTACTATAATGTGAACGGATTATACAAAATTAGATACAGTAGATTTTGCGATAATTTAAGAGGAAATTAAATAACAACGGACAAACAGTATAATATGCTATCTGACAAAAAATATTCTGAATATGTCAGAGTAATTCACCATCTACAGAAAGGTTGGTGATTTATATCTTTAACAACAAGGCCATAAAAATATAACTTCTACAAAAAAACTCATTTACTTAAATATTCTCGGTTGTGTCAAATGAATCAATACCACTAACAAGATATCACAAAATTTAGCAACTGCACCACAGAGTAACGCAAAGGACAATTTCTAAAATTACTGTAACGTCTTTTCAGCACGCCTGCCCGTAATCGCCGTATTGAAAATAATAAGAAAACAACTCGGTTTTTTCATTTCGTCCTCGTTTTTCATTTTCATTCCATTGTTGTTGTTTATTTATTTATTTAGACTATAAGACAAAAATGAGTAGTGGTGGTAATAGGGAAAGGTCACAAATCCTTATATTTGTGCCTAACAAAGAAAACACGGTTTTTTTGGTTCAAAATTAGCTTTATTCATCAACGTAATCTCCATCAAGAGCAACGCAATCATTCCAGCGCCGCTCTAACATTTCAATACCACTTTTGTAGAACGATTTATCTTTTGCCTCAAAATAGGCCTCAGTTTCAGCGATAACCTCTTCATTCGTGCGAAACTTCTTACCGGCGAGCATTTTTTTGAGGTCTGCGAACAGCCAGTAGTCGCTGGGAGCCAAATCTGGCGAATACGGTGGATGTGGGAGCAATTCGAAGTTCAATTCATGTAGTTTTGCCATTGTTTTGATTGACTTGTGACACGGTGCGCTGTCTCGATGAAACGAAATTTTTTTCTTTGCCATATGCGGTCGTTTCTTTGCAATTTCGGCCTTCAAACGCTCCAATAACGCTATATAATATTCATTGTTGATGGTATTTCCTTTCTCAAGAAAGTCGATGAGTATTACACCACGCACATCCCAAAATACCGAGGCCATAACCTTTCCAGCCGATTGTTGTGCTTTCGGGCGCTTTGGACAAGGTTCACCAGTTGCTGTCCACTCAGATGACGATCGTTTTGATTCCGAAGTGAAGTGATGGATCCATGTTTCATCCATTGTCACATATCGACGCAAAAATTCCGGTTTGTTACGTTTAAACATGGCCAAACACTACTCAGAATCATCAACACGTTCTTGATTTTGGTCAACAGTGAGCAAACGCGGCACCCACTTTGAAAAGAGGTTTCTCATACTCAAATGCTCATGCAATATAAAGCCAATACGTTCTTTTGATATCTTTACGATGTCAGCTAACTCACGCAACTTCACTTTTCGATCATTCAAAATGATTTTGTGGATTTTTTTGATGTTTTCTGGTGTTTCTGCATCATCGTTGTCTCTACGACCACGTTTGAAGTCAGCCAACCAATGTTTTATTGTTGTTTCTGATGGAGCCGAGTCCCCATAAGACTTTTCAAGCTATTCCTTCGCTTGAACGATATTTTTTCCCATCAAGAAGCAGTGTAAAATAAAAACACGAAATTGTTTTTGATCCATTGTTTTGGAAATAACAAAAGTAACGTGACTCTTAGCACAATAACTCACAAACTAATGAATAGAATATCATGAAATTTTAACAGCTGTCTTTTGAAGGTTAGTACTAACTGAGAGAAAGGTGACTGCAATAAAACTAGCGTCATCTGTCTGTTAGGCTCGGGACTTTTCAGCCCATGTGTTACATTGTAGGTGTGATGTGGTAATAAACATACTTCAATCACCCAGTAATATTGTGAGTTGTATCACACGAAATTTCAATTATCGATTAACAATTGAGGAGGTGTAACTAGCCGCGATGCTTTCATAAAAGGCCCTCGAGTGTTTTACCAAGACTAACAATTTGAACGCTAATTTTTTCTATAAGACAATGATTATCGTAAGTGATCCAATGTGCAGACTATAAATTGAAACAAAGCTACATCTAATTTTCTCTAAATGTTATTGTTGTTACTAAAACAAAAGCATAGACGTATTATTTACCTTACTAACCCTTTTTTCAAACGTGTTGCTTACAAATCAACAGAACAAATTATAATTACAATTTTGTCGTTTGAATTCCCTACTATTCCATTATTCTCAAAATGGTGGTTAACTAACTTCACTTCATTTTGAAGGTTAAAAAATAAGACCACACAAACACCAAAGAAGCCGACAAATTTCTCCTTTCTGTTATTGTGTCCCGGTGCTGAGCCGTCCAATGTTACAAGCACGTGGATACTGCGTATTTAATTTTAATTAAGCTGACCAAGCAAATATTGAAAAGAAAACATAGAAAATCATAAATCTTCAATAAAAAAAATCACATTCTTCCATGACAGCTTCATCCAAGGTCAACATTCTCGAAAGGTCGCGGTAAAAATGTAGAAACCACGACCAACTATTTACAGTACTATCCGTAGTAGCCGACGGCAGCTATTAATTCCAATCGATCGATCACTTTAGTCTTAAAGCGATCGAGGAGAAAGTTCCCTAGTAGAATAGAGAACGAAACAAAAGAAATTTATCGCGATTTAAGGAGCACCTTTTTTCTGATCGAGTAGCTGACACGTGCCACTGTCTCCCGCTAGAAAATTAAAGACGGCCTAACCGATGAAACGGAATAAATCTTCTCCGGGCAGATAATCGACGCTAGTGACAGGAGGGAGCTTTGTTTTAACACGGACGCCGACAGGAGATCGACATCTTCGACGAAGATAAAGCCTCCGGCATAGTAGAGATCTTTATTGCGTCATTGGGAATGTGCAAATCATCGGACGACTCCAATTCTTTCTACGCGTCTATCGATTGTTACATTCACGAATTAACTTTTTATGGTCGACCAATAAAAGATTATTTTTAGAACTACTATGGAAAATTAGGAACGTAAACGTGATATTCCAAAATTAAAACTAAGTATTCATGTTATTCTATGGGTTTTAAACAAAAAACAAATACGGACAAGATATTTCTCCTAGACTTGGTTTCCACTTAAAGTTGCAGTTACTATAACATTACCCATTACTGCGGTCTATAGAAGCTGACTTCATTCATATTCAACAATTTTTTTTAGCAAAATATACAATTGAATATCAGCTACTTGCTTTGGCCAGCACAATTTGAACACTTCATTCACAGAATCCTCTTACGTAAGCCGTGGAAAATAATCATATTACCGCGTAAAATATCTCAAAAAAATTGTTATGCATCTATGTAAATGGACCTCGGTTTTTCAGTGAATAAATAAGCGATTTACATGCATAACTTACAAACCACTATTTAGGTGTATCTAAACCGTAGATCAATGTATTAAGTTTGTTGTATTTGCATGTGTGTGTGTGTACACTATAGATTCTTAATAATAAAACAATTCCAAAATTGTTATATAAATCTAGTAACAATAAGAATTTGCCTGAAATGAAAGTAATATGTTTGTATTGTAACTGTGTTAACTTTGCGTGGTTATCGTGATATATATATATATATATATATATATATATATATACTAAGTGTTCAATTGCAAGTGCACCGGATTGGCAACGCAAAAAGAAAAATTGTTCAGTTTTATTTCTATATGTTGGACAGATTTACGTTAACCCGTCCCACTGCTGTCAGTTTTCAGTTATTATTGTATTTATGCTTTTGTTAGTCATTCTATCAGCTTTTGCATTTATTTCCTCAATCGGTACACTTTAATCTGTTGTCTGTAATCATTATACAAACTATCTTTTTCAATATTATTCGACTGGTGTTTGTGAGTACCTATTAGTGAATACATACTTAGAGAATGTCGCATTTAGGTACATTTCGGGAGCGGTGTATTCCGAATAAAGTAGAAAACGTAATAGCGAATATGTCGGATTTCGCTTACGAAGGTGACAAAATTAGATGTTTAAAGTGCGACAACTATTTAACGTGTACCAACAGGTGGAAATGTGAACGCTACCTAAAAGGTACAAAATACTGTTCTGCAATCTATGACAAATAATACACCAAACAATTAATATTTAATATGTAACAAGTATTTGTCTCCTTCTGAAGCAAGTATTCGGATTATACATTACCAAGTTGGACCTCGTTAAGAAACTTTATGTGATCTGCTCGTGACTATGTTGGAAGAAGGATTAAAGCAGAATAGAAAGATAAAAATTGTGGTTATGTGTGAAGGAAACAACAGACCGGCAAAAACATTCTGTGGTAAATGTAATGCTACGTACACCGGAAGAGTTTGAACCTTCATCCCCCAACTTACTTGCTTCCAAAAGGGTTGAAGCGATGAAATTTTAAAAGTGGTGTTGAGGGTATTGAACAAATTTCGACAACCGAACTTTTAATGTTTGCGAGTGACGGTGTCGCTAACATACTTTCTTTAAGCCGATGTCTTAAAGAAGAGAGTGACAATCTGGTACATGTAACATGTAAAATTCCTGCTGTAAACCTTGTGGGGAAATTGATTCCTAAATGTTATCCATGAGTAAATGCTTTAATAGCTCATACGAAGGCAGTATTTCTAAAGTTTCCAAAACATACAAAGGGATTTCACGAACTGTGTCTCAAAGTGCTTGAACCACCACAGCCGATTACAACGCGTTAGGGAACATTGCTAAAAGCAGCGTTTTGCTATTGCGAACATTTTGATGATGTAAAGAAGGTAATGAAGCTTGGCTATGAAGAAAAACCAGAACATGGTTGAGTGTAGGATATGATTCATGATATGAAGTAACAATAAGAATGTGCCTGAAATGAAAGTAATATGTTTGTATTGTAACTGGGTTAGCTTTGCGTGGTTATCGTGATATATATATATATATATATATATATACAAAGTGTCCAATTGCAAGTGCACCGGGTTGGCAACACAAAAATTCAGCGATGGAATTGAATACAATACACGAAATTTAATTATAAAGGTTATGAATACAAACTATGCTAATATAACCTTTACATAAGATATTCATTTTTGACAACTAAACATAATAAGAATAAAGTTACCAAGTCAAGGCAGGCAATATTACAGTCTTACCAAATTAAATCTGGCGTTGCCAGCCTGGTGCGCTTGACTTTGGACACCCAGTATATATATATATACATATATATGCACGAAAATAACACTGCGCTTAATTTGTCCGAAATATCATTTATACGTTAAATAAAAGAAATAAATTGTATTGAACGCTTATTCCTACATATTACGAGGGCGACCTGCAATATTTCCGGAATCGGCAAGAGATGGCGCACGAAGGTAGAAATGGATTAATTGGTCGGCAAGGGCAATCTTTTTTATGAAAAATGACATATCCTACACGCTATTTTAGGTATGACAAAGCTTTCGGCGTACCGCATTTGCTCCCACCGGAGCAAAAACGAAATCGGGTGACCGTTTCAGAAGGGTGTCTGTCCAGGATCCAAGACAATCCCTGGATGAGCCTTGGATCTAGCACTACATACCGGAGACCAAGGAACAGTCGAAGCAATGGAGTTTTCCGGACGAATCGACTCCCAAGAAAGCAAAGACCGTTCCACCAAACGGAAAGATCATGGCGACCATTTTTTGGGATTTCCAAGGTGCGATCCTCATCGACTATCTCCAGAAGGAAAGGACGATTACGCGGCAATACTACAACGATTTATTAACCCGATTAGATGCAGTATTGTAGGAGAAACGGCCTCGTTTACAGCAGAAAGAAGTGCTTTTCCACCAGGCAATGCACCGGCTTATTCATTCCGCATCTTCGGGTCCAAAATGAATAAGTTGCGCTACGAATTAGTCTCTCATCCTCCACATTCACCGGACCTAGACCTCCGCGACTTTTTCCTATTCCAGAACCTGAAAAAATCACTGGGAGGAAAGAGATTTGCCTCAAATGAGGAGGTCATCGCCGATACAAATGGCTATTTTGCAGACCTCAAAACATCCTACTTTTCCGACAGCTTGAAGAGACTGGAACTCCGTTTGAAAAAGAATATTGATTTTCGAGGAGACTACATCGAAAAATAAAAATAAAAAACCATACCAATACCGTGTGTTTCTTGTCGATTCCGGAAACATTTTAGGTATCCCTCGTACAAGGTGTTCCAGAAATAAGTCAAATTTTGAAATTTGAATAACTAAATACCAAACTACATTGAATAATAATGCCATCCAAGGTAAACTATAACGTTCCTGGCACTAATTTGAACGATAATAACTGTATAGCATGTCCTTTCTGGGATTACTGCAATTTCTTGGAAGATCTTTGGCTGTAATTGTTCAATAGACCCTTATTTTTTTGCACGTGAGGATGGTAGTGCAGCGACAATAACATCCACTAACATGGAAAACATGCGGTTTCAGCAGGACGGAGCCACGTCACACACTGCTCGACATTCGATGGCAGCAGTTCGTCAATTGTTTGGAAGACGCATTATTTCACGTAACGGTGACATTGAATGGCCTGCGAGATCCCCTGATCTTAGTGTGTGCTACTTCTTTCTATGGGGGTATCTTAAAGGCAAGGTGTACCGTACACGACCTGTAACAATCCATGAACTGAAGGAGAACATTCAACAAGAAATCACTGCCATTCCCCAAGATTTGCTACACCGCGCATTCCAGAGTTTTCATAACAAGCTGTTAGAGTGTGAACGCCGAATGGGAGGACATCTTTCCGATGTCATCTTTAAAAAGTAAAGAGACACTTTTGGACATTTTGATTGTAAAAACATAAATGGCATGTGCATGTATGCAGCACTTTCGTTAATAAATTACTAGTTTTATGAATTTATTCGTGGAAATGACGTTATTTCAAAATTTCCCGTTCCCCTGCGCCACCTTGTATTAGTGTATTAGGGCGCGTAATTTTCTCTTTCTTTTCAGCGTACTCCTTCGGCAGCGGAGGGAAAAGAATAGGACAAGCTCCGACAGGAGCATCTGGCTGAGTATTAATATTTAGTATGAGAGAGTATGAATGATGACAAGGATATGCATCCGCACACATGTCTAATGAATGAGAGAGAATGAATCAGATTCAGTAGGCATAATTATGTTGAGCGTTATGACTAGCGGTCTCCCATTATTTCAGGAAGCTCGAGACGGCAACTGGCGGCGGGACGACCGTTATGCAGGATCCCGGAGGGGAGAGAGGATCACCTGGACGACCACTCATGGACCCTAGGACCTTCTTAAACCAAAGGGACAACCAGCGAGACGAACCAGCCTTGAAGAAGTAGCAGTCTTAAGTAAAGAAGCGTATTTCTGTGTTCTGTGATAATGTATTTAAATAACTTATAATAATTTAAGTAACTAATCGCTTATCGATCTGCTTCTTCAGGGCCAGGAAATAATATGTAAATATTTAAGTTAAGTAGGACGCGGGCTAGGCCCGCATTATTTTATTCCACTAGGTTAAGTTAGCGTAGGTTAAGTTAGCTAGGTTTGCGTTCATATTGAACAGTTAAGTTGAGGACATCCGGTGTAGTGCCTCTGGCGGAGCACCGGAGCTAGGACACTTATTGTCAATTAGTTAAGTTATTATTAAATAAAGTGTATTAGTATATATTTGATGTAGAACACTTAAAATATTTCCTCTAGTTTATAAAGACAGTCTACACAATGTGTGCTTAATACAGAAAATGTACATCTAAATTAATATATAATTTGTGTAAACACAGAGTAAGTTCTATTATTTTGAATTTGAATCAATTTCACCGATGCCCAAAATTTTAGTTATATTATGACCATTAATTACTCAAGTCGGCTACTAAATTGAACGAGTTATATCTAATTTATGCACCAAGCTACAACCAATAAGGAGATAATCTGATGCATCTACATACATCTATATGCATTGAAGATTAAATAATGGTCTATTACATTGGTAAAGTGGATGATTGGTATTAGTCAGTGAGATTATCGAAATAATTAGGTGTATCTAGTGACCTATATAGCAATTACTATAGAAACCTAGACAACTAGGTTTTTCATATTTTGTTTAATGAACAAAGCTGTACCGGTAGTGTGATTTAAGCACAAAAGCGTGGTAATTTGAGCGTGAAGGAGCTTTTCAACTCGATGTAATTCATCGTATTTATAAAATCAATCAACGCTGTAATCCCTTCTTTCAAATAAACCCGTCTCCAGCGCCTAATTCGCGCTCGCAGCCCGTTACACGGACTTTGAAGTACCGCTTTTTATTATTTTTGCCAATTTTATAGCGTAATAAAGACTTAGCAACGCGATAATATCGAATCAAGATTCTGTTTATATGATCGACAAAGATGTAATTGCTAGCGCGGTACCGATAACCTTCTGAGGCTTTTAGAAAATTAGGTGGAGCGGTGATTTGATAGGAAGCTATCGCGAGAAAGGTACAAAAAATAATTACCAATAATTGAAATTGCGGAACTTCCTGTTTTTTTTTATAGACTACGAAAAAGAGGTCATTGTATTATATGTGCCATAGACTCGAGTTGATCCTTATAGCGCTATTTCTAATTCATAAAATGAAACTGTTTTTTTGCAAATAAGCTAGATACTTAATTGGATTATCCGATTGTGCTATTTTATCGAGAAACCGGATAAGTTCGTGCGGTTTTTTATGGTATTATTCATCGAAATAATTACAGTTACACTCAATGGCCTTTTGTATGCCGCATTTATAGGGCTCTATGAATTTTAAATCCAAAAATTGACGGACCGCGTTTATGACTCATATTTTCAATCACTGAGTTGACACATCCATATTCCAGACTTCTTGGAAATCCTCTCTTATTAAGCCTATTCCTAAGTTAGCTACTGTAGGTGAGATGAAAGATTTGCGCTCTATTAGTGTTTTAACACATGGGCTGAAAAGTCCCGGGCCTAGCACATAAATGACGCTAGTTTTATTGCAGTCACCTTTCTCTCAGTTAGTACTAACCTTCAAAAGGCAGCTGTTAAAATTTCATGATATTCTATTCATTAGTTTGTGAGTTATTTTGCTAAGAGTCACGCTACTTTAGTTATTTTCAAAACAATGGATCGAAAACAATTTCGTGTTTTAATTTTACACTGCTTCTTGATGAGAAAAAATACCGTTCAAGCGAAGCAATGGCTTGAAAAGTGTTATGGGGACTCCGTTCCATCAGAAACAACAATAAAACGTTGGTTTGCTGACTTCAAACGTGGTCGTAGAGACACCGATGATGCAGAACGCAGTGGACGTCCAAATGAGGCGGTAACACCAGAAAACATCAAAAAAATCCACAAAATCGTTTTGAATGATCGAAAAGTGAAGTTGCGTGAGTTAGCTGACATCGTAAAGATATCAAAAGAACGTATTGGCTTTATATTGCATTAGCATTTGACTATGAGAAAGCTCTGTTCAAAGTGGGTGCCGCGTTTGCTCACTGTTGACCAAAATCAAGAACGTGTTGATGATTCTGAGCAGTGTTTGGCCATGTTTAAACGTAACAAACCGGAATTTTTGCGTCGATATGTGACAATGGATGAAACATGGATCCATCACTTCACTCCGGAATCAAAACGATCGTCATCTGAGTGGACAGCAACTGGTGAACCTCGTCCAAAGCGCCCGAAAGCACAACAATCGGCTGGAAAGGTTATGGCCTCGGTATTTTGGGATGTGCGTGGTGTAATATTCATCGACTATCTTGAGAAAGTAAATACCATCAACTGTTAATATTATATAGCGTTTTTGGAGCTTTTTAAGGCCTAATTTGAAAAGAAACGACCGCATATGGCAAAGAAAAAAATTTTGTTTCATCAAGACAACGCACCGTGTCACAAGTCAATCAAAACAATGGCAAAACTACATGAATTGAACTTCGAATTGCTCCCACATCCACCGTATTCGCCAGATTTGGCTCCCAGCGACTACTGGCTGCTCGCAGACCTCAAAAAATGCTCGCCGGTAAGAAATTTCGCACGAATGAAGAGGTTATCGCTGAAACTGAGGCCTATTTTGAGGCAAAAGGTAAATCGTTGTACAAAAGTGGTATTGAAATGTTAGAGCGGTGCTGGAATGATTGCGTTGCTTTTGATGGAAATTACGTTGATGAATAAAGCTAATTTTGAACCAAAAGAACCGTGTTTTCTTTGTTAGGCCCGGGACTTTTCGGCCCATGTGTTACCTGTCCTCTCGAAAATATTTGAACGTTGCGTTAATAACCAACTGCGTGAATTCATCGATAGCACCAGTATTTTGCCTGCTTATCAGTCTGGTTTTCGAACAGGGCATAGTTGTACTACGGCATTAACACATGTTGTGGATAATATTCTCCAGGCCACCGACAACAGAGAGAATTTTCTTAATTCTCTTAGACTTTAGTAGAGCATTTGGTACGGTTCATTATGACATCTTATTGCGCACTTTAAATTTTGTCGGTTGCAATCCATCTGCAGTTGTACATACAGTCATACTTGCGAGGTAGGATACAGCAAGTTACATAATCACATTTCCGAAGAGATCATCTTAAATCCACTTTCGTTTTCCATCTGTACTAGTAACCTTCCCAACGCCTTAAAGTATAGTAACCCAACTTTATTTTTCCTTCAGCCACTCCAAGCTCGCCGAAGCACTGAAATGCATAAATAAAGACCTGCATAATCTATCAGTGTACTGTGACCACCTACAGTTAACATTTAACGCTAACAAAACACAACTTATTACTTTCGGTCCAACAAATCCTAGACTTAGAGTCTTGTCCAATCTGGACATTTATATTGGTGGCTGCAATATTGATCCCTTGGAGTATGTAAAGAGCTTGGGTTTGTATATCGATTCTCCTCTCCACTTTTATCAAAATACCTCACACATCATAAGGAAGGCCCCCATAGCATTAAAATCAATTTTTATATATAGAAGGTTCTTCGATAGGGCGACAAGATTCATGCTTTGTAAGACTATCGTTTTGTCTAACTTTAATTATACAGATGCTGTATACACTCACTGTATTATGAGTCAGGACTGACAGAGGATACAGCATCTTCAGAATGTCTGTGTTCGCTTCGTTTACGGAATGCGAGGCAGATTTAAATTTACGTATTACATGCGTGTGCTTCATGGTTCAATGTTCTTTATTAAACGTAAATGCCAAGTGTATTTGTACAATAAGATAAGATTCCGATATCAAACACATTCGCGTGGCGTTCGTCATGGTCACTTTTTGTCTGTCCTCAAGCACAAATGTGAGGTGTACAAACACAGTTTCAGCTATAGTATAATCAAGATCTTAAATACCTACATATTTTGTTCCATTAGATACCCCGATCAAGGAAATAAGGAATCACCTACAATACCACTCACTAACAATACAACATCAGTGTTTTTGTGTACCTATCCGAACGACGCATACACAAGCAATCACATTAGTTACCACTGTATTGTATTGTTTCTTTAGCTTCAATTTCTTTGTTTTAAATTTATTTTCTTTTGTTTTTTTTATATTTGGTTAACAAAGGCTAAAGGTACAACGCCGAATAGCTCCGTATGTGTAGATAGGCGATTTAGTCTTTTTGGCATATACGAGGGGAGGTCCAGAAGTTCGTGGAATGAAACGGTTTTAAATAAAATAAAACAATAAATCTATTTTTCTTTTTCAATATAATCACCCTTAAGCACAATACATTTATTAGATCTATGAATTAATTTTTCTAAACCATCATAAAAATATTGTTTGTCTTTCGCCTCAAAATTGGCCAAAATTGCCTCCATGTATATTTTTGTTTTTTGGTATATTTCTTCCATATTTTCATATATATATATATATATATATTTATCCATTTCCCACCCTAAGAATACGTTTTGTACCATTTTTTTTAGTATGTACAATGCATATATGGACACTTTACCAGGAGTGCATATTTCATCATGATTTCGCCATTTTCATAAGAACTGTAATGAAATCTAAAAAACTTATTAGCATTCCTTCAACTTTGCAATAATGAGATGCATTTTTGGTATTCAGCAGCTCATTGAACCGGGACAGGTTATTAAACTCTAAAATTATTCATAAGATCACTACGGACATTGTGCACATTGCTATTATTACTTAACTTTCTGATTTTAAAGTCGCCAACAATAAGGGTGTTGGGACTGTTAATGTTTAGTTGCTCAAACACATCAAGAAAATATGCAAGAGTTTCTACTGACGTATTAGATGATACATAAACACTATACATGGATAACAAAAGAGCTACTAAAGATGCATTTACAGCCTTCAACGTCAATGCATTTGCAAACATTCTCGATGCAGGATAAATTAGTGAGGTAAGTATCAATAGAGTCTTTTACTTGTAACAAAATCCTTCCTCCCGTTTGACGTGACGTTTCTTTAATTTTCCTGTCGCTTCTGTACACTACAGGGTGACCTGAAATGTTTCCGGAATCGGCAAGAGATGGCGCACGGTTGAAGTGGATTCATTGGTGGGCAAGGGCAACCTTTTTTATGATAACTGTCAACATTTCAGACGTCTACTGTCGATAGTTGTTTAAGAGTGTGTTTTGTTTAGCAAGTCAGGTGGTTTCGCGAAAATGGATAGAATCGAATTTCGTGCAGTCATAAAACACTTTTGGATGGCTGGGAAAATGGACATAGAAATTCGAAATATTTTGCTAGAGGTTCATGGCAGATGTACTCACATTATTTTCGGCCATCAGCTTCTGGGTGAGCAAGTTCAAACGTGGCCGCACAAGCACAAGCGACGTACCACACAGTAAACGTCCAAAAGCGCTACTAACGATGAAATGGTCCACAACATTCATGATGTCGTGTTAGCCGATCGCCGATTGAAAGTGAAAGACATAGCAGAGACAACAGGCATCTCAGAAGAACGCGTTGGCCATATCCTACACTTAATTTTTGATATGAAAAAGCTTTCGGTGCGACGGGTACCGCGTGTGCTCGCACCGGATCAAAAACGAAATTGGGTGGCCGTATCGGAGGAGTGTCTGGCCAGGATCCAACGCAATTCAGAGGATATCTTCATGCATTTCGTAACCATGTATGAGACTTAAATCCAACACTACATACAGGAGACCAAGAAATAGCCGAAGCAGTGGACTTTTCCGGGCGAATCGGCTCCGAAGAATGCAAAGACCTTTACGGAACGGTGGCGACCATTTTGTTGGAATCCCCGAGGCGTGATCCACATCGACTATCTACGGAAGGGTTAGGACGATCACAGGGCTACTGGCAATATTATAACGATTTATTGACCCGATTTGATACAGCATTGAAGGAGAAATGGCCCCATTTGTAACCGAAAAAATTGAATGAGTTGCACTACGAATTAGTCTCTCATCCTCCATATTCACTGGACCTAGCCCCCAGCGACTTTTCTTATTCCCAAACCTGAAAAGATATCACTTGGAGGAAAGAGATTCGGCTCAAATGCCTCAATCGCCGCTACAGATGGCTATCTTGCAGACCTCTAATCATCCTACTTTTCCGACACTTTAAAGAGACTGGAGTACCATTTGAAAAACTGTATTGATCTTCGAGGAGCGTACATCAAAAAATTTAATAATTTAAAAGAAAAATTTAATTATAAAATAAAAACCACACCAATACCGTGTTTTATTATCGATTCCGAAAACATTTCGGGTCACCCTCGTATATAGGAATCGGAAAAATATTCAGAAATCGAAATGTCTTCAGATAACCAGGTCTGAGTGATACCCACAATCTCATAGTCCTCCGGCCACAGTGATGCATAAAACACCATACTCCTTGACCGCATATCTCTAATATGATGTTTTTAAAATTTATTTCAACACTGCAATTACAGATCTGTTATAGAATCAACCAATCCCTGTAATTTTATACTGTATTTTGCGTGTCTAGAATCACAACGATCCGTGAATCCAATAATTATAAATTAAAGCATATTCTTTTAGTCCCTCCAAATATAAACGGTAGCTATATCGTCCGTTGAAATACATTCGGCATCCAGAACACGCAGACGTGTCCATTTCGTGTTACTTCCGGAGAACCGTTTTGTTTTTCTTTCCTTCTAGATCGGCTAGCCGAACGAACAATAAAGTCCTTGGTCGGTCGAGGAGAGACGTAAATATTTGTCACATTACTATTACCATTGCGTTACGAATACGATCAACAATGATCTAGTTTTCGAAAGGACAATGCCGTCCATAGGCGATTTAGATGACAGTTTGTTCCGTTCCGATACGGACAAAACCATTAATTAAACGGCAAAAAAATAATTAGTTGGTAATTTATATTAGGTTCTAATCAAGTTGAAAGAAAAGGCTAACACTAGAGTATTGGATATGTGGTCTTGTGCGAAGGAGTGTAGGTTTTTCCTTCCATCATGTTATTTCAAGGACAAATTTTTGAAAGGATACGTAATTATCGTTGACCTGAAGTAGATTATTTAAATTTGTACTTTTACTTGTAGAATGATTAATAAAGAGGTCTCAAGACAACCAGTAAGTTCTAAAACGCCAATGACTTAAACTTGTTTTTCTGCATACAAACCGTAATGGGATTTATTGTGTATTACTCTGGCCAATAAATCTTCATAGCTACGAGGGGAGCTCCAGAAGTTCGTGGAATGAAAACGTTTTAAATAAAATGAAACAATAAATCTATTTTTCTTCTTCAATATAATCACTCATAAGCACAATACATAGATCTCTGAAAAATATTTTGTATCTTTCGCCTCAAAATGGGCCAAAATTGCCTCCTTTACCTCATTGTCGTCGGAAAACTTTCTTCCACGTAAGTTTCTTTCCCTAGGTGCCAGTTCTGGACTGTAGGGTGGATGGACTATTGATTGAAAGCCATTGCAACTTTGTTCTTGTGAACCAGCGCATTGTCTTGCAAGAGCAACACACCCTTGGTCAATTTTCCTCGACGTTTTTCCTTGATGGCCTCCTTTAATTTTTCTAATATCGCTGCGTAATATTCTCCGGTTATGCTCCTACCTTTTTCTTTGTAATCAATCAATAATATCCCCTCACAATCCCAAAAAACAGTAGCCATCAACTTTCCAGCCGATTCTGACACTTTGAATTTCTTTGGCGGTGGTGTCCCCTTTTTATGCCATTGCATGGACTCCTGTTTGGACGCAGGCTCAAAATGATGAGCCATGTTTCATCTCCGGTAACAATTCGCTCCAAAATCTGTGCAGGTTTGTCTCCACACAGCTCCAAAAATTGTTTGGACGCACAGACGCGCTGCTGTTTCTGCAGCGGCGTGAGCATTCTCGATACCCATCTTGCACTGACTTTTGTCATACCCAGGTGGTCATGTAGGATACGCAAAATGGTGGTATCTGATACTCCAACTAATGCAGATAATTGTTTTTTCTTCAAACGGGCATCTTGCAGTAGAAATTTTTGCACTTTTTCGACGATGTGTGATGTGGTCGTCTTCAATCGACTCCCGACCATGTTTAAAAAGACCATACCACTTATAAATCATTGATTTACTAGGGCATTGTTCCCCATAAACGGTTTCCATTTCATTTAATATGGTTTGAGCGTTCTTTCCTTGCTTCGTAAGGAACACTTTATCACAGCGCGGTGTTCAATTTCCATAGTTTCAGTTTTCTTCCGGATTGACTTGTTTAGCAGGCAACTATTCATAAACGACTGACGCTATAGGGCTGCAACTTAACTTGTATACTAATGATGAGTTGCCAATCAGAATGACACCTAACGAGCGCTCCTATTCCCACTCCATCCCCTCCATTCCACGAACTTCTGGACCTCCCCTCGTAGTAACTGATGAAATTGAACAGCATAAATTAGGTACAGTGTCTCACAGTGAAAATGATGCAGTGGTATATAATTTGATAAGAGGCTGAAAATGTTAGGTAAAATAATTATTGGGGAAAAGTAAATTAAATATATTATATCTATCATTTTTTAAATACATTACAAAAATAACACAAAACCAATTCGAACGGGTATTACGAATTCTAATCAGATAACATCACAGCGGTTACATATTTTAGATCATCATGAAAATGATACACCTACAACAATAACGAATTAATTATTTTTGAAAGTTAAAAAAGAAATTAGTATTAATATTAATAATTGGATATTTGATGACTACGCACTTTTGCTTCAAGAATAAGTCACAAATTTTCGATAATGCTTATGTCAGGTGACTGAGCTGGAGTTCTCACCCTACTGCATACTAGCATTCCTGGACCACACACAAAAAATGTTTCGGATCGTTTTCCTGATAAAATCTAAGATCACCTTCTGTGTCAAGTTTACTGGCACTAGACGCTAAATTCTGTTTAAGGATGTTTAAGTACATAAATCTATCAATAGCACCTTTAATAAAATGAAGGTTTCCAACACCAGCAGCAGAAACACAGCCCTAGACCATTACATGCCCGCCTCCATGTTTAACTGTTGGTTTTAAATGTTGCGGTTTTAATTCTTTATTCTTTTACCTCCGCACATTACCCTTCCCATCTGAGTCAAAAAGATTATATTTACTCTCATAGGACAATAAAACAGTTTTCCAAAAGTCGAAATCTTTATTTTGATCCTATAATGCAAACTGTATGAGACTTCTTTTATCCTTCTCGTGTATAAACGGTATTTCCCAGAATACATTTCATCTCGAGGATTAACTTAGTAGCACTTAACAATGGATTATATCTAGATTGTCTAAAAATCGACCGCTTGACACGTTCGTTAAATATTCTTTTTGACTTATTTTACATTTCTTCTTCGCTCTATTTTTGCGATTATATCGTTCAATAATATGCTATGCCGCGGATGCACCTCTATTTCATATTTTTGGAATTTCCCGTTGACTTTTATTTTTCTTATGGTGAAAAATTACTAATTCTCACTCTTTCAAGGTTGTCTGTCGACCCATGTTGAATTATTCTAAACTATAAACTGCTTGTGATAAAATCGCACTTCATATTAGCAACAAATAAAGAACTCAAGTACACGTACATCTACGGACTCTCCTTATTCGTATAAAAATTGTGTACTGGATCGCATTATTTTCACTGTGATTTGAATATGTAACCGATGTAATGTTATCTGGTTAGAATTCGTAATACCTGTTCGTATTAGTTTTGTTTTATTTTTGTAATGTTTTTAAAGAATAGTAGATATAATATATTTAACTTACTTTCCCCAAATAATTACTTTTCCTAAAATTTTCAGTTTCAAATTATATATTACTGCATAATTTTCACTGGGTGTCACTGTATATATTTCCAGACAATATTTTGTTTCATTTTTATTACAAAACGGATCTCGCTTAAAAAATAACCCTCGTATAAAAATCGATGCAAGATATATTTTAGTTTCAAAATCACTGCTAACGAGATGACAATTCAAAATATTTAATAGGAAGTTCGTAATTACGGTTTATTAGATTTTTTTCGGACAAACATTTTGCTTCTTGTAGAAGTAATAAATATGCACCACATGATTTTGCATTTCTCAAAATGCTGTAATAAAAAACAAACGTATTCTACACAAAAACGAAAACGTATCTGCATGTTATTTCCTAGCTTTCATAGTTTTAATAAAAACTGGTTTTACCTTGTTTGCATTTTCAACTAAATACTAATTATATACTCCTACTATGCTAAAACTCCTATTTAGTTTAAAATTAGCCCAAAATAAACGAGCTGATTCTTTGAAATAGAAGCGGATTACGCTGGAAAAGAACTTTAGCGAGAATAGTATTATACTTTTCTAGTAAAAAAAATTCGTTGTGTGTACTTATACTGAACAACTCAAGAGGAAGCAATATTGCATATGTTAAAATTTTTGAGAACACAATTGTATATACAAAAGTGCTTTTCCACCACGACAATTCACCGGCTCATTCATCCCGCATCGTCGAGACCAAATTGAATGAGTTCCGCTATGAACTAGTCTTCCATCCTCTATATTCAGCGGACCTAGCCCTCAGTGACTTTTTCCTATTCCCAAACCTAAAAAAATCACTGAAGGGAAAGATTTGCCTCAAATAAGGAGGTCATCGCCCCTGCAGATGACTATTTTGCAGACCTCGAAACATTCTACTTTTCCGAAGCTGAAGAGCTGAAGAACTTGAAGAGACTGGAGCACTGTTTAAAAAAGTGTATCGATCTTCGAAAAGACATCGAAAAATAAAAATAAAAAGCAGCTCCAATGCTGCCACGTTTTTCTTGTCGATTGCGGAAACATTTTAGGTCGCCCTCGTATTATATGTTACCATATATACACTGTTATCTACATAATGACATGTACTATTAGAACTTTTTTCAACAAATAAATGAAATATGTGTTTTCTAGACAAATTTATTTACTTTTATGTGTTGTAACTACCGCATTTACCATTCTGTTGTTTTAAAAGTAGTATTATCTCTGAAAAATCGATATAATATTTTATTTGATACAAATTTAATATTTCAAACAGATCCTCATATTTAAGTTTACGGGATAAAATTCATTTCACAAATTTACAGGTTGTAATTTGGCCTGGGGATCCGTTCACAATTTTGTCTCTCCTTTCTTTGGAATAAACTATAGAAAGAAAATAAATACAATTTACGATATCAGAGACAAAGTAAACACGGTGGGTTTTATTGTGCACACACGTGAAATACTATATCTGCAAGCCTTCTGTTTGCGTTCCCCCCTCTGCATAAATATAAATAAACCAATCAATGTTACATTACAAACAACGTTATTCCACGCCAAAACAAATCGATACCCGGACTAAACGTCTATACATAATTAAAGTTCAAGCTTCCGCCTTTCTAACACAAATGTAAAAAATCACTTACCTTCCTTTGATCTGCCAATCACCATGTACACACCTTTTTGTTTACGAATGTATCTTATTACTGATGAACACTGAATAGAAGGCTTCTTTAGTAATTTTCGAATCGAACTAACTCCTTTCTTCTTTAAATTTTCAGTCCTGGGTATCTGCCGAAGTATTCAGAAAGACGTCTGTTTGCGATTGACTGCGTGATATGACAACATATGCGACGTCAGGCGTTTCATGGTGCTGTCTTCCAGAGGCAACTCGACTGTCTGGACATCTTCGTTGTTTTCAGGGTTGAATAATATGGTTCATGGTCACGGTGTGGCGCAGCCTCCGTGAGAAAATCAATGTTACCACGCTGCGAGTTCGGGGAAAGAAACTGCCTGCGGCGGTCTCCATTCCGATGATGGCCTTGTACAGGTGGTTATCCGTACTAAGGGATGACATTTCGTCCATAGAAAAACGATAAATTTATTCATGAACGTGTTTTCCTGGACTTTTCCTTCCGAGGGTGTTCTTCGAAATCATATTCTAACGATGATAAATTAAATCAGCGCCTATACTTTTCAAATAATCATTAGCATATTTGGATGAAAGAAGGCAGCCTTTTTCAACCTTAATAGGCAAGTAAATATATAAAGGGAACAAATAATTATAATTCTTTAAATTTGCTGAAAACAACAGAGGTAACAAACATTTCTTTATAATCTAATTTGAGATTTTAACTTGTTTCTTGATGAACTTTAAAAAATGCCCAAGCACCTAGAATGGAAAATCATCCGTATAAATGGTTTTTAAAACAAACGGATAATCATGTTCCAATTGGCGACGAATTAATTAAAGAGAGAGCAAAATTATTGAATGAGGACCTAAAAGAGATCGAAAATTTTATAGTTAGTGAATTAAAAGGAAGTATGGAATTCAACTGCTGTCGATATCTGGTGAAAAATTATCGACACCATCATAACTAGTGCTACCGTTTAAGGCAAAGTTAATGAACAAAATCAAAGAGCTACATTTGAATTAGCAGCAAAAATACAATGCAGATAAGGCCAGTCTTAATTGGAAATTATTACCTACGAAAACCTATGTTGCATCACATGGAAAATCTGCTCCGGGTAGAAAGGCGAAAAGCTAACGCATAACTTTTCTAGCGTGCACTAATGCTAGTGGCACAAACAAAATAGGGCCGCTAGTAATAGGAAAAGCAAAAAAATCCACGTCCATTTAGAAATTTTAAGAGTCCCGTTGATTATAACTGTTCAAAATCCGTTTGGATGACCAAAGGCATATTTCTGATGCGCTTTGTCCCTCAGGCATGCAATAATATATAATGTAATTTAATGATACATATTCAATTTGTAGGTGAACGTTTTCTTAAAACAGCAAAATCTCCTAATAAAGGCGATGTTAATTTTGGATAACGCACAAAGTCATCCTCCAGAGGAACAATTAAGAAGCAACGACGGCTTAATTTTTGTTATGTCTGTGCCTCCCAACGTAATTCCACTTATCCAACCGATAGATCAAAATGTAATAAAAATTACTAAATTGTATTATCTGCGTTATCAAAAAATCCTAGAAACATTTCTGAATCCTTAAAGCAAGTAACTTTACGTTAAGCAATTTTAACTTTAGATATCGCGTGGAATGCCCTTGACCAGCAAACAATTAGAAAGTGTGGAAAAAATTTGCATTACTCCAGTGATGATTATGACGATGAAGACGATGTACCACTAACCATCATTAGAGAACAGTTACTATCTGATGCTGAATCCCGATATTGTTTGCACAATTACCGATGTTAGTTATGTTACAGAATGACTATAAAAAGATGAATGGTGCACATGAAGAGGGGGTGGGTGAAGATAACGAGCCTCCGATTGAAATAAAAAATTCAGTGAGTGACGCGCAAGCTGTAGGAATTTTTAATCAAGCGTTAGATTGGGCTGAAGAAGAAGAAAACATATTATATTCCGATATTTTAGTGGCAATGACATTAGAAATACTAAGCGTAAATTTACGCAAACAGAAATAGGACATTATTTTTCAAAATATTATTATATATTTTTTTTATATTTTTTAATATTATACGTATTATGTTATTCATTGTTCATAATTTATTTTTTAATAAACATACATATTTTCTTTTATGCAATTTCTTTATAAATAAAACAAGGTTCGCTAATGTTAACTTTCAGTAATGTGAACAGTGCTTGGCTGATATCCTTCACATAATCGAGCGTCTACTGTATTTCGCTTTGTATAAATGCAAAAGATTTACTTTCCTAGGTAAACCATTTTTCCTTTATTTTTTAATGAAATTCAAATTTCATGTCCTCTTTGTAATAAGGGATTATATTTAGGTGATTAAGAACGATACTGTAAATAATATCAAGCAAGATCTTCTAAACAAATAACGATTGCAAGGACTGTGTGGATGTACAATTCACAGGTATAGCAGTAAACTCGACTCACACAAATTTATTAATTATGCGGAACGCAGTGTTTCGAGAGCACGTGGGCTCTCATTATCAACCGTGTTACCGACTGAAAATAAAAACTGTATCACACATGCAAATTATTTTCTACGCAGGCTCTAAAATTTCTAAAACATATGACTATTTAGAATCTACTCGGTGGTCTAATGCCTTTTTCGGGAAAGCATGGACCGAAAGCGAACCGTATCTTTAATAGGGCCTATGGTAATAAATCCATCAAACTCGAGTGTACAATTGGGGGTGGTTCTCTGTTCAATAAGTTTCCGTTCCTTTTCATACATATCGTTTCGTACGCGTCTAATTCTCTATACGAGTTCACGTTTTTAAGTAGTGTCAGATTTTTTAAATCAATCTTATGTCCGGATTTTACCATATGCTCTGCTACGCTTGATAGTTCTGGTTTGTCGAAACGATAGTGTCTAATATGTTCTTTGAACCTCGTTTCGATACTCCTTTTTGTTTGTCCAATATAAACCTTCTCACAATCATTGCATGCGATTTGGTATATTCCAGACCTTTTTATCATCTCCGGTTTATCTTTGGGATTCCCTAAGAGATTCTTTAAGTTGTTTTTTGACACAAAAGACACGTTCATATTTAGTTGGAAAATTTTACTTAACCCTTTTACTGTTGGGTGAAAGGGAAGAGTTATAAATTTCTTATTACCGGTGTTTGTTGATGTCAAGGTCGTGGAATTTCTGATGTGTTGTTTGTATTGGACCTTCCTTAAAATACGGTCGACATCCATAGAAGAGAAACCATTGTACCTCGCTACATCTTTGATATACTTTAATTCTTTGTCGTACCTGCTCTTGTTTAGCGGAGCAAAGCGGGCAAAGAATTAAAGTATATCAAAGATGTAGCGAGGTACAATGGTTTCTCTTCTATGGATGTCGACCGTATTTTAAGGAAGGTCCAATACAAACAACACATCAGAAATTCCACGACCTTGACATCAACAAACACCGGTAATAAGAAATTTATAACTCTTCCTTTTCACCCAACAGTAAAAGGGTTAAGTAAAATTTTCCAACAACTAAATATGAACGTATCTTTTGTATCAAAAAAACAACTTAAAGAATCTCTCTCTCTAAAACTAAACCGGAGATGATGAAAAGGTCTGCAATTTACCAAATCGCATGCAATGATTGTAGTAAAGTTTATATTGGACAGACAAAAAGGTGTATCGAAACGAGATTCAAAGAACATATTAGGCACTATCGTTTCGATAAACCAGAACTATCAAGCGTAGCAAAGCATATGGTAAAATCCGAACATAAGATTGATTTAAAAAATCTGACACTACTTAAAAACTTGAACTCGTATAGAGAATTAGACGCGTACGAAACGATATGTATGAAAAAGAACGGAAACTTATTAAACAGAGAACCACCCCCGATTGCACATTCGAGTTTGATGGATTTATTACCATAGGCCCTGTTAAAAATACGGTTCGCTTTCGGTCCATGCTTTCCCGAAAAAGGCATTAGACCACCGAGTAGATTGTAAATAGTCATATGTTTTAGAAATTTTAGAGCCTGCGTAGAAAATAATTTGCATGTGTGATACAGTTTTTACTTTCAGTCGGTAACACGGTTGACGATGAGAGCCCAGGTGCTCTCGAAACGCTGCGTTCCGCATAATTAATAAATTTGTGTGAGTGGAGTTTACTGCTATACCTGTGAATCTTCTAAACTGTTAGTAATTTTATTTAACATCTTGCTTCTTTTTTTTTTTTGGCAGCAAGACAGCACAAATAATTACCTCTAGAAAGATAAAGAGAGCTCCTATAGTTCGATAACAAATTGCCTCGTACACGAATTGCAACGGATAGTTAGTGGACTTAGTCTTTTCTAGTATGCCTTGTTCAATCACAATCGGTCAGAATCTTGATACTTTGGTTTCAATACCTTAATATATCAGCGGCACGTTAAATTGAAACAGTGTTATTTAAAAAGAAATGGATCAAGTACGTTTCCATCTTACGATTTTCTATGAAGAATTTTCCAGAGTTCGGTCTTGTAGAACCTAATATTGCACAAGATCCAGAGACCTTCTGGAATTTTATCAACAGCAAACCTTCTGCTTCTAGAGTTCCTTGACCATTATTATTAAATAACGTTGCCCTTGATCAACCAACTGATACTGCGCAGTGTTTCGCGGACATATTTTCCCACGTCTTTAATTTTTCCTGATCTTCGGCTCCTAACCCTTATATCAGCGATTTCAATCCGAATTCGTCTGGTGTTGGATGCGTTGTTGCTGGGACACGGGAACAAGACTTCTGGATACGATGGTTTACCCAGGTTTTTGCTTCATGAATGCGCAGATGTACTGTGCCAGTCACTTACTGTTCAGTTAGCACTTCTTCGACTGTTCCTTGGTTTCCGGTATGTAGTGGTGAATCCAAGTCTCATCCATTGTTGCGAACCGCATGAAGAAATCCCTTAGATTATGTTAGATTCTGGCCAGACACTGCTCAGAATCATCAACACGATTTCTGCTTTTGGTCAACAGTGAGCAAACACGGTACCCATCGCACTGAACAGAGCTTTCTCATACTCAAAATTTCGTGCAATATACGGCCAACGCGTTCTTCTGATGCCTTTACGATGTCAGCTAACTCACGCAACTTCACTTTTCGATCATTCAAAACGATTTTGTGGATCCTGTTGATGTTCATCGTTGGTACAGCCTCATTTGGACGTCCACTGCGTGGTTCTGCACCATCGGTTGTGTCTACAACCACGTTTGAACTCAGCATCCAGAAGCTCATTGTTGTTTCTGATGGAGTACATCCCCATGACACCTTTCAAGCCATTGCTTCGCTTGAACGGTATTTTTCCCATCAAGAAGCAGTGTAAAATTAAAACACGTAATTCTTTTTGATCCATTGTTTTGAAAATAACAAAAGTAGCGTGACTTGCTACCCAAAACACACCCTTAAACAACAACTATTGGCAGTAGACGTCTGAAATTTTGACAGTTGCCATAAGAAGAGAGCCCCTTGCCGACCAATGAATCCACTTCAGCCTTCGTGCGCCATCTCTTGCCGATTTCGGAAACATTTCAGGTCGCCCTTATATAATACATTAATTGGTGACAGTCAATCTCACTGTCATTTTCAAAACCGTTAAGTTATAATACCTGGCTTAAGTTCAGACATATATTTTCTGTTTCAAAGCTATCTTCGACCTATAAACTTTATGATATCATGGTACAACTAACAAAGAAAAATTCCAACTTCAAACTTTTTTTCTCGAATTGTTATCTTAACCGAAATGTATCCACCTAACAGAATGTTATAAATGTGTGCGGAATAATGAAAGTGAAGAGGCTACAAGTATTTCAGAACTATATCATTTTTTAATAAGAAGTATACACGCATTTCCGAATGTAGAAATAGTAATTAAAATCTTTTCATGCATCAGGCTCACTAATTGCAGTGGGAAGTGCTTCTTCTTAATATTGAAAACAATCAAAAGCGAACTGAGAAATACGATGCTTCAGAAAAGATTGTTCATCAAACAATGTAATATTGTTGCTTATTGCCTATTAAGAGGTAATAAGAACCTTTAATATCGATTCTCACGCAATTGACAACACGAAGAAAATTACTATTCAAGCGTAGCAAGCAAACCGTATTTTGTAGTCGAGTGAAGTTACGATAATTAAAAAATAATAATTCAAAAAGCATTAGTTGTCCTGGAATATTCCAGACTGTAATTACTAGTGAGGAAATAATAACATTGTAATAGACGGTTAGAAGTGAATTATCTATTTTTCGAGCTAGTTTCTTTCTCTCTCCGAAGTTGGTATTTGCATAAAAAAACATTCGTAAAAAACGGAAATAAATTGCTGTTGTTATTATATAACCATTACAGTGGAGTTCCATTGTTTGCATCGCGAAAAATATTTTTATAATGCGCAGTTCGACTAAGGCGTATTATTGCAAATTACGTTCTATAATTATTTCCGAAAAAAATCGCTTTTATGTCATCAAAAAAAAAAAGGATAGATTCCATCTTGATAGTACGAGGTGAAGAAAGTTACATTTTGGAAGTGCTAGAGCCTTGGGAACAGACTACCTCGACAACACAGAAAAGATACCACCTTTACAACACAGATAAAGATAGGCCAAATATTAAGGAGCCCTTGGAAGATCAAGGGAGCTGTAAACAATCGTAATCAGCCATTTGTACAGGATTAGATTAAATTAATCAAGGGTGATGTTGCATTATAATCTATTGATCTATTATACCCCCTTACAGGAGCTGTAAACTGGTAGGGTTTGCCCGCGCTTATAGCATCCCATCCAGTCTAAGAGCTTTAATAAACTGCAGTAACTGTGATGGTTTCAGAGAAGGTATTTCCTCCTCGTCTACGACGTCTTTGCCGAGATGGTTAGCACGGGTGTCTATGATAGCAGTGCAGTTAGATGTTAGGTGTTCCGGATTTTCAGCCTCCGCCCCCACAAAACTTGGAGTCGCTATATTCTGCTTCAGACATATCCTTGTCATGTATTCCCCAAGGTGACAATACCCTGTAAGAAGACCTGAGAGGGCGCGTAGTCTATTTCTATTTAGTTCCAGCATGGTATTTGCTCTTTGCTAATTAAAGTGTTCAAGGAACACCTTGGAAAGTCTCAGACCGGGAAGATTATCCCGAAGAAATGATCTGAACTTCTCCTCCCTGTCTTTGAGGAGATAAATTCCCATCCCTATACCACAGAACGGCTTCGGTACCACAAACGAAGTTGTTGCGGCCCTTTTTGCTCATAGGTTAGCTTTCTCGTTGCGGCTGATTCCAGTATTTCCTAGTACCCAGCATAGTGCAATTTTGTTTTGTCTGCCCAAGTTATTTAGTTTTTCTACACATTCCCAAACTAATTTCGAGCTGACGGTGTTAGAGCTCAGCGCCATTATGGCTGCGTGACTATCGGAGAAAATTGCGATGCTTTGCCTTCGACAATTCTTATCGAGATTCAATTGAGTACATCTCCCAATTGCATTAATCTCTGCTTGAAAGACACTAGGGTATGTTCCCATTGTCCCTGAGTATTTGGTTCCCGACCCGAATACCCCTGCACCTGTTCCTTTATTAGTTTTAGAACCATCCGCATACTATTTAGTAGTGCCTTTAGAAGGTAGGTGGAGGATTCTCCTTTTCATTTTTTCTTACTACTTAGCTTTGTAAGAAAATTCTTTTCGAAGCTGTATTTCCTAACCATTTCATCGTTCGAAAGACTTTGAACTCGGAAGAGCTCCGCTCGAGATGTCCAAGATGTCTGGCACAATGTCCGGTCCCCACCCTGGTTAGTCTGTACCTTATAGGCACCCGCTCCACCACTATGGGTAAGGGTGTGAAGTCTAAGATGATCTCGAAGGCGACAGTTGGCCATATTCTCATAGCTCCGACGATGCATACACATGCTAACTGTTGTCTCCCAGCCTTTGAGTTCTTTTTTACAGGTATTCATCCCTAGGCGTACAAGATAATCGGTGGTGCATAAGAACGAACAAGCGAGTGCGTTGGCGAAATAAGAAAGGACATCATCACTGACCTATCACGTATCAATGACAAAGCGCCCAATAGCATTTGAGAATAATAATAATAGTAATATTTAATGCCTAACAGATACAAATATCCAGTTACAAGGCAAAGTTAAATAATAAATGTACACATGCAAATATTATAAGTAACATAAAATTAAAGATATATCAAATTACAAAACTTAGTTACTAGTTGCTTTAATTTAAATTAAACAAAAGAAGTAGTTTACCAGTAGTTAGGAAAAAAGGGAGAACGGAAAAGTATTCAACTAAGTGTAACGCACCCGCGGTCTACATACCGTCAAAAGGGACGGCAAACTGCAGGTATGTATATCCAACTCGACAAACTCCACAGAGTTGAAGTTGCTACACGATCTATGTACTGGATACCTGACGGCGATGTTTGTTCTAGGTGCGAAACAGTAAAATGTATTTGTTTGTCTCGATCCTGAACGTGGTACAATGAAGTTGATTTTACTCAACAACTCAGGGACATCAAGACCATTATGAAGTAAAGTAAATAGGAATTTACACTCAGCGTATTTTCGACGTAGTTCTAATGAATCAATATTAAGTGTCTCTAGCAGAGCACTGTGGCTAAGTACTTGTATCGGGTAAGTATTAAACTTTTTAAAGTACAAGAACTTCAAACATCTTCTCTGAATCTGCTCTAGAAGATGTATCTGATAGATGTACATAGGTGACCAGACCAAGGACGCATACTCCAGTCGAGACCGAACAAAAGCGAAATAAAGAGGAAGAATGGCTGTTATAGAAGCAAATGGTCGTGTAACACGTATAATGAATCCTAACATACTCAACGCAGATGTACAAATACTGGATATATGCTCCATAAAGGTCAGTCTTGAGTCAAGGACGACGCCCAAGTCTCTCATAGAGGTCTCTCTAGGTAAAGAAGATCCAGCCAAGTGATAGGTATATATAATTGGAGTCGCCTTACGAGTGTAGGTGACAATTTTGCATTTGTTTACATTAACTGTTAGTTTGTTGTAGACACACCACGTGTGGAATATATCGAGTTGGCTTTGCAAATAATTGTCATCTACGTATAACAACTTTGGACATTTCAGTTGATAGGACAAATCATTTATATATATGAGAAACAGAAGTGGACCCAAGTTACTCCCCTGAGGAACTCCAGAGTTAGGCGTGAAGTAATCAGACTCAAATCCCATGCATGTCACAAATTGCTTTCTATCAAGAAGATACGATTGGAATAAAGACAAAAGAGAAGACGAAAATCCAATATTGTCCAATTTATTAATAAGCAGGCTGTGATCGATTCGATCAAACGCTTTTGTTAGGTGAGTGTACACAACATCTACCTGCCTTCCAGCATCAATACTATCACATAGGTATTGCGTAATTGTAACAAGATTAGTTACCGTAGATCGTTAAGCAACGAAACCGTGTTGGTCATTTGAAATCCAGGGTCTAACTTGAGCATAAATATACTTGTACAAACATTTCTCAAAAACTTTAGCAAAATTATTTAATAACGCGATGGGACGATCGTTGGAAATAACACATTTCTCACCATTTTTAAAAACAGGCACCAATTTGGCAATCTTCGACACAGATGGGAAGGTGGATGTTTTGATAGCAAGACTGAACAAGTAGCAAAGAGGAGAAGCAAATATATTTGCACAATCCCTAACAAAAGAGGCCGGAATGTCATCACTACCCGCCGTGCAATTATCCTTTAATCATTTCATAGCATACACCACATCCATCTCAGTTACAGAACCTAGGTCAACCATAGTAGCGCACGGAGCAATTGGAGCAACAGGCGTCGGAGTTAATGAAGAAATGTACACCGATTGAAAAAACTCCCGCAAGGCGCTCACTATGGAAAGTGGATCGTTATCCGTATTGCCGTAATCATCCTTCATAGTTTTAGGAAGAATACAAGAACTTTAGCGAAACGCCTACATCTAGCTATTATAATATATAGAAATGAATGAATAACAGAGACAACATTCTTCAATTACCAGGCGTATGGAAATCGCTACTTGTAGAGAGCTCTGTACCGAACAACAGAATACAAACTAACAACGGACATTCGGACGCACAACTCTATAGGTATCACTAAGAAATCGTTGATACACAAGGAAAATGTAATCGAAACACGCACATCAACAAAACGCTTGCAGGCAGGGCAGACCAATCTTATGAAGCCACTCGCAATGCACAAGCACCACTGCCAAAGTAGCGAGCACTTATAAAAATTAGAAAGAGTAGTGAATCCAAATTGCTACCCTGCGGTATCCCATATGTAGGTGTGAAATGGCACACAAAAAGTGATTAACTGCAATGTGCATTGTGTTATATAGTGGATGCAGTAGAACCTTCATGTTTAGTTGTTTGTGGCATTTTGCTTTCACATTTTTTTTTCATAGTAAAATAGCAAGTGGAAAAAGAGAGAAAATATTAATGCTAAAAGCTCGTGAAATAATTTTCAATGTACCTGACAACTTTAAAGAAGCTTTGCCTGTTAATACGAAAAGGGAAGTCAAATAAATAGTGTAGCAACTATTGCGCAATTGCGTCTTTTTATTTTATTGCTCCGAATTAAAAATGAGAGTATACGAGTACACAGTAAGCATTTTGAATTTCTATAGAATTTAAAATTATTAGATTTAAAAGATGAAATACAGAAAAACTGCTTTAATTTAGTGATTTATTTATAAGATACAGAAGAGAAAGCTATAATATCCAGTGGATTATTTAACGAATCAATTTCCCTCGAAGACGTATTCCGATCAGAGTTCAATAATTTTCAAAATCTTTTTAGCTTATTAAATTATATTTACGCAAATAATTTAGAAACATCATATATAAATATACGTATAGCATTAAGAATTTTATTGACACAACCAGTTCCAGTTGCAAGTGGAGAAAGACCTTGAACATTCGAAATTGAAACTTCGATCAAAGTTATTACAAAAACTATTAGATAGCCTATCAATAATTGCGTTTGAAAATAATATTTGCGACCAAATAAACATTCAAAAAATTATTAACCAATTTGCCAGCGCCAAAGCAAGAAAAGTGACATTTTAATAATTACGAGAGAGACCTGAAATGTTTCCGGAATCGGCAAGAGATGGCGCACGAAGGTTGAAGTGAATTCATTGGACGGCAAGGGCAACCGTCAAAATTTCAGACGTCCACTGTCAGTGGATATTGTTTAAGAGTACGTTTTGTGTAACAAGTCAGGCGGCTTCGCAAAAATGGATAAAATCGAATTTCGTGCGGTGATAAGAGACTGGATGGCTGGGAAAACGGCCACGGAAATTTAAAATATTTTGCTAGAGGTTCATGGCGGATGTACTCCGTCATTTTCGACCGTCAGCTTGTGGGTGAGCGAATTCAAACGTGGCCGCACAAGCACAAGTGACGAACCACGCAGCTAACACTCAAAAACCGCTACCAATGATGAAATGGTCGACAAGACTCATGGTGTCGATCGCCGATTGAAACTGAAAGAGATAACAGAGGCAACAGGCATCTTAGAAGAGCGCGTTGGCCATATCCTACACGAAATTTTAGGTACGAAAAAGCTTTCGGCACGATGAGTGACCGTTTAGGAGGAGTGTCTGGCCAGTATTCGAGGTAATCCAAGGGATTTCTTCATGGGTTTCGTAACCGAAAAAAGTGCTTTTCCACCACGACAATGCACCGGCTCATTCATCCCGCATCGTCGTGTCCAAATTGAATAAGTTGCGCTACGAATTAGTCTTCCATCCTCCATATTCACCGGACCTAACCCTCAACGACTTCTTCCTATTCCCAAACCTGAAAAAAATCTTACTTTTCCGACGGCTTGAAGAGACTGCAACATCGTTTGAAAGAGTATTGATCTTCGAGGAGACTACATCGAAAGCTAAAAGTAAGAAACCACACCAATGCCGTGCTTTTCTTGTCGATTCCGGAAATATATCAGGTCACCCTCGTATAAACAAAAGTAGAAAGCTAAGAGCTTTTACCATTGTAACGAAAACATTATTTCACTTGAAGCCTATTCTACTCGAAAAAGAATTACAAATTCCAATATCAAATAGACAATTTACATGTTATCGTGTTATTGTATTGCAACTTCTTACCAAATAACTTTCACATAAATAATTCCCGGTATTAAATGCATGCACATATATTATACACATGTATAAAAACTAATATCAAGGTGATTTTATTCATACAAAAACCGTATTTATGCAAATAACGTAATATCTTTACAGCAGCAACATGTATTTATAACTGTATTACACATACAAAAATTACAGAATATACCTTGCACATACGTATATTCGTAAATGCTTTATTTCTCAACGGAAATCCAATAACTTGTATTTCTTTCTTGTGGGGAATTCCCTATCAGCATCACGGGTAAAACTTCTCACGTAAAAACCAGATCAACGGACAAAGATATTGACAACAAGTAATACCTGATGCCTATGAAAAAATTATTTCTGACAAGGAATATTAAAAATGCCACTTTCGTCGTTAATCTACGAGACGTAGTGAAAGATATTTGCCTCTACCTTGCAATTATCAAGGTCTCCCCTGATTAATTTACTAAGTCTATAAGAGCGTACTTTCAATTTTAACGTATGCGTATGACAGTTGTGGTGGCGTAAAAGGTATTAATTGCGCTCACATGTGCAGACGCTTGCGGTTGATACTTCTAGGAGGGATACTACATTTGTAATTACGGTTCTGAGCGGGTCTGAGTCTCGTTTTCGCAGAAAACTAATAAGTATAATAACATGTTTGTGACGATAAACTCTACGGCTGTTAAAAATCTTCGTATGCTTACAAATTACGTATTAGAAAATTACAGGGAAAGAACAGAGAGAGCTTAGATAGCTGGTAATATGCAATAATTCCGTTCTTTTTCCAATATTTACACTGTAGTGCTTAAGGTATACAATTTTTCTGCAGTTCTTATTACAGATTTACGTCGATATTGTTACTGTAGTGTCAATATTTTGTTTCACCTATGCTATTACGATGGAAAGTAATTATAGTAGGTCACAAAAAGCTATTATAAAAATAATTAGAGAAATAGCTAGCCAAAACAAGTTTTATTTTTCAATGAAGTCACGATCTACGTCAATACACTTATCCCTTCCCTTAATGCCCCAATGCCTACTGCATAAAAGTGTTTGGGTTTCCGTCTTGATGAACATCGTTATCAGGTGAATTCGTGTACAATTTCAATGTTTCACACTCAAATGTCGAATAAAGTCGATCGATGCACTGTTTCGGCATTAAACCACAACAATCCGAAATATCTAACTTTACGAAGATGACCGTTAAAAAATGCGGAGGCCACTTAAACTACTAGATTCCAAAAATATTCCCTATTATTCAAAATCATTTCTAGGAACAATTCACCTCAATCAATTAACATATTAATTTAGTAATAAATAGTCAACACTAACTATAGATTAAGCTAAATCTATACATAAAAAACAAATAAATTAATTCATTCCAGTTAGAAAGAACAAGCGTCTCTCTCGCGAAGTGGCATTTTTATATACCTCTGCTTCAATACGTTATGATTTTTTTTTATTATTATTATTATTCACGTGCAAAGGATGATTATACGACATTGTCTACGTCCACATTTCATTGAAAGGTCACTTTATAATGCGTTTGAAATTAAACGTTCGCTTCCCTAGAACATAAGAGAATAGCGTTAAACTTGAACGTAAACTTTAAATTATTCAACTCCTTTTAATTTAACTGAGAGCATCCTTGATAAACCGTACGAAATTATCGTTTCAATAATTAATGTCAACATTACTGGTGGAATTAACTCTAAAACAAGTAGTAATTTGATTAAAGGAACTAAAAAATTAGAGATACTATTACAGAGTCTATACAAGTTTGCAAGTAGGACGAATTTCATGGTCATTATTACGATTGGAATCAAAATTTTGCATGCAAAATAAGTGTTACGCCTAAAAATGTATACGTTGTAAGACTCAAGAATTAATTAGATATACAGTGAAATCTCCCTTGAACGGACACCAACAGGACCAACTGAAGATGTTCAGGAGGGGTGTCCGCATAAAAGAAATATCTAGTAGATACATCAAAAATCGTGTTTTAACGAAAAATGAATACATTAAAGAAACTGGGACATTTAAATCGTATATGTATATAAATGCTTTTAAAATAAATAAGAAACTTTAAACTTAAGATGAAAAAGTTTATTTCCTTAAGATATATACATACAAAGTATAATATAGGTATGTACATAGATACATAGATGCAGTATGTAGTACAAAACAATGAAATGAATAGTCACTTTAAGAACGCACAAATTCATATATTGTTGTTTGTCTTCTCTTTTTCTTTAAAATGGCGTCTTGAAATCGTATTTCTAATTTAGAAAGAAGCTCCAAAGACTCTGTATCTCCGTGATTTTCGACATAACGTTTGAGCTGCTTGATCACGGTAATAGCTTTACCATAATTTGGGATAGTTTCTGTTGACACTGAAACCTCATCGACATCAGAATCTTCCGAAAGTTCTTGTATTTCAACTGGATTTGCAATTTCTTGTTCTGAATCTAGACCTCCAACATACAAATCTTCATCTACGTTCAAAAAATCATTAAAGTTTTCATTATCCGTCAATTTCGATAAATTCTTATTTTTGAGGATATCTGAAAGTACACTAAGAGGCAAATCATCTTCTAGGTTAGGTGTATCAGCCTCAGTTAACTGGTTTTCACTTTGCATATTTACATGATTAAATCCTGCTTTGAGGAAGCAATTTTGAACTGTCTCTTACTTACTTACTTGGTCCCAAGCGGTTTTTGCTAAATAAACTGCATCCAGTGGTGTAATTTTCTTTATTAACTCAAAGGCTGTATATTTAAGCGAACGTCTTTCGGATGAGAAGCCGTATTGTCTAAAAATAACAAAATGTTTCTTTTTCCTTTAGCCATTTTCCAATCTAGGTCTTGCAACCACTCTATCATAATTTGTCCTGTCATCCAAGCTTTCTTATTGTATTTCCAACTTACAGACAGATTATTTATATTAATGTTTTTAAAAGCTCTGGGTTTAGCTGCCCTACCAATGACTAGGAGTCTCTCTTTTCACCCGCCATATTTGCACAATGCAAAATTGTAAACCTCTCTTTTGGGATACTTACCCCCAACGCATTTTTCCTTCTTTAATGTGAGCGTTTTGTCGGATAGAGCCCTAAAATAGAGGCCTGTCTCATCGGCATTATAGATGTCTCTCGGTGAATATCCCTTAATCAAAGAAGGACATTTTTTAACAACGATGAAACATCTTCAGCATTAACCGAAGCTCCTTCTCCCGAAATCGCTTTAAAACTTATATTGTGGCGGATTCTAAATTTATTGAGCCAACCAGAAGCACTGAATGTAGAATGTCCAAAAGACGCAGCTATTTCTCTTGCTTTACATCGTATTAGAGGTCCTAACAAAAAGTTTTTTGCGTTTTTGTCACGACAAACCTATTTGTAATCTCACTTCTTTTATCTATTTTAGAATTTAATATGAAAATAAAATCAACGCATTAATACAAGGAAACCTTATCTAAAAAAATCACATGCATACCTGTTAAAGGAATCCCCTTATGCCGAGCTGCTGTAAACCAGTCATAACACAATTTGTCAATTTTAGTACCATCACCCGTTAAAAAGCTTCTTTTTTCATTCAAATTGCTGGTCGACATCCATATGTTTAATTATATCTGCAGCTTGTGTTTTTCCAATATTAAAACGATGGAATAAGTTTCTTATACTTAATTTCTCTTTATTGTAAACTTCAACAATCTCAATTTTTTGTTTAAGCGTGAGAATTTTTCTATTTGGAGCCATTTCTATAATGAATGTGTCGTCCACTGTGGCTTTTCCGCATAGACATCAGACTAATATTGAAAGCAGATTGAATCGAAAGCGTACACCCAAAGAATAAGAACGGTAAATCCCTAACCAACTAGGGGAAGTCCCTATCTCACGCCAGGCAGAAATGCACGACATAGGCTGCGTTTGTACTGAAAGATTAAAGTCGGTAAATCTGCGGTTTACTCGGGGAAGTCCTAGCGAAAATGGCGTGGGGCTCGATTGAGAAATGCAATAGCAATACTCTCGATATAAAAATAAGATAAGGCGTTTCTTATTTTATTTTTTGTCGGGTTAAGAGAACATTTTCTCGTGTCCGCGTCCGTTCAAGAGAATGTCCGTCCAAGAAAGAGTTAATACAATGTGTGTGCGTCTTATATGAGAGCCGGTCGGGACCATGAGAAACTGTGCGTTTAAGGGAGGTGTCCGTGTAAGAGGGGTGTCCGTGAACGGGAATTTTACTCTATATATATAGGTATATTTTATTTATATTTCCACATTTCCTAGTGTCTGAGTGATGCATTAAAGTGTGATTGTGTTATTGGTACATTTTTTAGATGATAACCCCTAAATTTTGTTTTTAACTTCGAATTTTTTGTTTGAAGAAATCAGGTCATTGTGTTACCGAAAAACGATAATTTGTTTCTTATTTATTCTGTTTTAAAATGCAAGAATTCATTGGTCTGGGAACCAACTGTTTCAAGCTAGCCTAGAGAAAGATTTCTAAATTTAAGAAGGTTTTCATTTACATTTAAGCTAGTTCTGCACTACCTGCACTAGATAGTTGTTTTTTCCATTTCCTGACCAACTATTGCATTTCTTTTTCTTCAGAAATCGGAATATAGTAGATCAAGTAATCGTCCATTAGTATTAAACACAGTATTAAACTGTTGTAAATTGTTGAACTCCTCAAAGTTGTTAAGTGCAGTCGATATGGTGTCTGTACTATTTATAGCAAAAAAAGGAGTCTTAAAATTACCAAGAATTACAATGTTATCATGCAGCATATAGTCATGCGTACTTAGACTATCCAAAAACACTGAAAGTCTTCTACAGACGCACTTACACAATTACAAAAAATACGATACCATTAGCATGTAATGAATAATCTCGGCAAAGAGGAGCAGTGCCGTGCGGAGAATAACGTGAAGGAGTGAAGCGCGCGGCATGGGGAATCGAGTACCCGTATCAAAGCACACTTGTTCAATATTATTCGACTGGTCGATGTGAGTGCCTGTTAGTGCACACATACTTAGAGAATGTCGCATTTAGGTACATTTCGGGAGCGGTGTGCGTCCGAATAACGTAGAAAACGTAATAGCGAGGATGTCGGATTTCGCATACGAAGGTGAATTAAATGTGTAAAGCGCGACGACGATTTAACATGTACCAACAGGTGGAAATGTGAACGCTACCTAAAAGGTACAAAATACTGTTCTGCAATCTATGGCAAATGATACAGCAAACAATTGATATTTCTTATGGGTATTTGTTTTATTCTATGTAATTCTATATACCGTTCACTTTACTAGACCAACAAGTATTTGTCTCCTTTTGGAGCAAGTATTCGGATTATACATTACCTAGTTGGACATCGTTAAGGAACTTTATGTCATCTGTTCGTGACTATGTTGACAGAAGGATTAAACCAGAATTGAAAGATAAAAATTGTGGCTATGTGTGAAGGAAACAACCGGCCGGCAATAACATTCTGTGGTGAATGTAATGGTACGTACAGCGGAAGAGTTTGAACCTTCATCCCCCAACTTACTTGCTTCCAAAAGGGTCGAAGCGATGAAATTTTAAAAGAGGTGTTGAGGGTATTGAACAAATTTCAAGTTTCGACAACCGAACTTTTAATGTTTGCGAGTGTCGCTAACATACTTTCTTTAAGACGATGTCTTAAAGAAGAGAGTGACAATCTGCTACATGTAACATGTAAAATTCCTGCTGTAAACCTTGTGGGGAAATTGATCCCTAAATGGTATCCATGACTAAATGCTTCAACAGCTCATGCGAAGGCAGTATTTCTAAAGTTTCCAAAACATACAAAAAGATTTCACTAACTGTGTCTCCAAGTGCTTGAACCACCACAGCCGACTGCTACGCGTTAGGGAACATTGCTAAAAGCAGCGTTTTGCTATCGCGAACATTTTGAAGATGCAAAGAAGGTAATTTTACAATTCTATCCGGGACACGCCAAAGCTATGAAGAAAGACCAGAACATGGATGAGTGTAGGCTTTCACGACCGTCATCCATAGTAGAAATGTTTTCCGGGTTTTGTCGTGTATTTACAGTTTCACTTGAAGGTTTCTAAAGACTGTCTTTAGAAACCTTCTGAAGACTCTGGCAGCATGATCAGCGAAACGTCAAGTGAAATTGTAAATACACGACAAAACCCGAAAAACATTTCTACTAAAACCAGAACATGTTTTACGATAGTCAGGTAAAATGTGAAAGTATTCGCAAGAACTGCTGTGGACTAACCGAGGAAATTGAAAAATTATGAAATGATTCGATATCGTTTGTGGATTCTGTTGAAATTGTGGATGATGTTCATTCACACCCATGTACGGCGGAAGGCGAAAAAAAATGAAAGTATAACACGAAAATTTGTTATGACAACGATTCAGATTTTCTCATACTAAGACAAATTTGTGAAGGTGCGTCGAAAGATCTACACTAGGGTGACAGAATAAAATAGACACCTACTAATTTAAAAAAAGATTCTATTCTCGTTATATATATATAAAATATTTTAAAATTTTTAAATTAGACTAATATTTTGTCGATCCACCTTTACTTGCGTGAAGTGCTGCGAGTCGTCGTGGCATAGAATCTATTAAATGATTAATGGTGTCTTCTGGAATATTTAACCACTCTTCTGTAACAGCTGCCACGAGTTCTTCCTTATTGCTGGGTTTTCGGGGCCGTTTCGCCATATTTGTCTAGATTATGTGCCAAACGTTCTCTATCGGATTCATGTCTGGTGATTGGCCTGGCCATGATAAATTCCGAATCCCCAGTTCCTCTTTCCATGTGGTTCTTGTTCTTGCTTTGTGGCAGGGTGTTCCATCCTCCATAAAAGTGGCGTCTTCCTTAGATAAAATGGCGTTGTCGAATATCGGTAGTAGTCCTTCTGTTAATATTTGGATATATTTTGCCGCATTTATATTTCCGTCGCAGATTACTAATTGCGACCTTCCGCCATACCGTATCGCGCCCCACACCATGATGTTCACACCGCCGTATTTCACCGTCTGATGCAAAAATTTGTCGTCCAATTGCTGTGACGAACGTCTCCATACCCACGTACGACTACTATCATTGAATTGACAGTATCTGCTTTCGTCTGAAAATATGACAGACCGCCAAAACTCTTCGGGCTTCGTTCGCATTTCGGTTGCCCAAGCCATTCGGCGCCGTTTTTGAAACGCCTTAAGGAGAGGCTTTTTCTTTGCCACCATTTTATACATCCCCACACTGTGGAGGTATCGCCGAACGGTGCGCTGACTTTTCTGTGAAGTTGCCGCAAGCTCAGCTGTACTTTTTTGCGGTTTTCTTAACACTTCGCGCACAAGCACCCCTTTACTTCTTTCAGAAGGTCCGGCACGACCTGGTCTCGACTCCACTGTTGTTTTTTCCTTGCGTTTAAATTGTGTAATCACACGGTTAACTGTGGGGACAACGGAATATTTAAAAATTTACTTATTTCACGTTGCGAAGCGCCGCGTTCATTCTGGCCAACGATGCGACCCCGGGTGAAGTCGCTAATCACTCGAACCTTGTAAGCGAGGCATAGTTGTAACGATACTAAACTATGACGAATTCCTTCCGATACATCTACCCCTACCCTAATGACAAGAGAAAGTTCTTAATTTGTTCTTAGAATTTAGCAGTTTACATATTTATACCGCTTTACCTGGTGTCTATTTTATTCTGTCACCCTAGTGTACGAAGTTGTCGCAAGGATAACTTTAAATTTTCAAATGTAACATTACTCGATGTGAAACGGTCGTTTTCATCATAAAAAATTGACTGAAACACGTGTGGAAACATATTTAATAGTTGCCACCCAGTTGGTGATTTCGTGGAAACTTCTTAAAACAGTAAGTGTTTCAACACGTTACATAATATATTTTTTATCAATATTTTGTGTGTAAACATTCCTGCGGCCGCAATGCCTATACTCACTCATGAAGATCACGATCATAAATAATGTGAATACGTAAACGTTACTGTCAGTCAGCCCCTCCACGTTGTTCTCTGCACTGCACTGCAACTTGCCCCACTTTGCCGATACTGCGCATGAGACAGTAGTAATATCTGTTCGCTATAACCGGAACTGCATCCTAATTCCTAGACATTTGAATGAATCACCCTATATATTCAAATACTACATCGAAAAACGTAAAAATAAAAATAAAACCTGACCTTTCTGGAAATCTCCGAAAATGTAGTATTTACCTATATATTTAATTTATTTCTTACATTTTGTTCACAGCGTATGCACGCATATGGTGTTATACAGGTATTAAGTTCTGCTTATAGCATGACTATACCGCGATGTTAACCTAGCTGGATATTAGACAAATGGGAAGGCCGGTTTAAGAAAAGCAAAGCTTCGCGAGTTATTCAAGACAGTTGCTCGCGAATTTTCAAACCATCAGCCACCCGTGGTTTGTCAGGTTTAGGGCGGGACTCGTTGAAATAATGTGAATAAAAGTGCCGTAGTGATTATTCCTGTTTTCTGTTCGTTTTTCGATTGTTAATTGTCGTGAATAATTTTTGATTCGAAAAAACGAAAGGGAAAATATAAATTGCCAATTTAATTTGTATGTGATATTTAATTTATTAAAAAATTAATAAACGTGAGTGATTATTGTGGTGGAAGGAGTATAACTTAAGCGATATAAGTAAGTGTATTTTATTATATTTATTTGTGTATGTGTTTTTAAGTAAAGGAATATATAAATAACAGAATTCTCTCAAATTGATTTAGTTTCTGTTTATAAATAATTTACGACGTTTCCAAAAGGAAAGAACAGATGACTACATATACATATAATTTTGTTTGGAACATTCTTACGTGTTTACATATAGAAATTAATAATGTCTGAATTATTTTTTCGTAAATAAAAGTGCAGAGGATAAAATCAGAATCAGTGTCATAGTGTTTCTTAGAAATTCATAGGTTTTTAGAGAGTTAAGAAGTACAAAAATAAATTGATGCGTATTATACATTTTTTTCTGTAAAGAACACGTCCAGATAATTACTGGAAACTACAACTAACATACACTGAGCAACATTTCTATAGTTCCATACGAACGTTTGGATAGGAAACTTGGTTTTCTTAATATCCTTGACAAATTGTGCATAGAATTTAAAGCTGAATAGGGAAATTTCTATAGGTCCATGGACACTAATTTAATAAATAAAATAAATACGTAAGAAATTTATAATTTTCTCTAATCCCAGTAGTGAGTGTTAGATTGCCTAATCAAAATAACTTTAAGCATCCGGGTCTTCATACTGCCTATCAACTTCGCCAATATTGAAATAGAAACTCATTCCAACTCCTTACTATTGCAGATTTCTATTTCGTACTATCATATTGTTTATTATTGCCATACACTTTTTATTCCAATATTCCCAAAGGTTTTTGATCAGGTTCAAATCGGACGGGCGAGCAGGCCCATTGCAATAAATTAATTAGCTTTTGAAACTACTGGAATTATAGATAGCTCCGTTGTCTTGCTACAGTATTGCGTCGGCAATTGTTCGCTAAAGTCTAGCAGAATCATTTCTAGAAGTTTAATATAAGAGTTAGAATTCATTCGCATAGAAGTAAAACATACAGCTGTGGCCATATGTATTCGCCACCCTTTTTTGTTTTTTATTCCGACGAATATATAAGAAATAAATGAAAATTGATCGATGAAACTGTTTCATTGTGAGTATATACAGATATATACAGATATTGCTTAATATTTGGTAGCTCCTCCCTGGGCTTTTATCACCGCACGAATTCGTCGGGGCATACTGCTCACTAAGTTGTAGCACTGTTCGGGAGTGATTTTATTCCACTCTTCGAATGTTTTTGTTTTTAAGTATTGCTTTGTGGTAGATGAGTATTTAGCTACATTTCGCTTTAAAATCTGCCATAAATGCTCAATTGGTGATAAGTCCGGGGATTGTGCCGGCCATTCCAGGACCCGCACGTTATTTTCCTCGAACCAGCATTACTTCGCGAGATTTATGGCACGGTGCATTATCTTGTTGGAAGTAATACTCTGGCTTATCATTATAGAATAATTTTAACGCACACGGTTCCAGAACTTCTTCCAACATGTCGATGTACGTTCGACTGTTCATTCGGCCCTCGCAGACGAACAGTTCTCCGACGCCTGTTGCACTCATGGAACCCCAAACCATAATGCTACCATCCCCAAACTTGACAGTCGGGATGATACAGTCTGGATGGAAGGCCTCTCCTCGCCTGCGTCGCACGTATTGAGGCCCAGGCTTACCACAAAGCTACCAACAAAAACATGAATACTGTTACATTTTGGAACCCATTAAAAAGAATAAAAACACTGTAGATACCAGGAATTGAATACAGAATACCGCAAATACAATAATTATGTATTACTTACCTCAATATTTGACTCATCCGTCCACATAACATTGGCCCAATTGTCAATGGTCCAGTCGCGGTGACTTTTAGCCCACAGCAGTCTTTTTTTCTTTTGTTGCGGAGACAACTGTGGTTTATGTCGAGCTTTGTATCCACCTAAATTTAATTCAGAAAAGCGTCTTCTAACCGTGCGAGGAGAAATAGCAACATTATGTAGCCGGAAAAGCTCACTGGAAAGCTGTTTAGACCCTTTTTTCCGGTCTCGCAAAGACATCCGCTCTAGGACTCGCTCATCTCTGCTAGTTGTCTTCCTTTTTCGACCAGTTTTCGGTTTGTTTGTTAAAGATCCACTCTCTTTGTATCGTTTTACCGTCATTCTAACTGTCGATCGCGCACATTTCTCTCGGGCATCGGGCAATAGCAGACACCGACAACCCTTGCTTTTCTAACACCACAATTTGTCCTCGCTCTACCTCCGTCAATTCGCGTGTTTTCGGCATTACGTTTTACTGTATACTATCGTATTTCACAGACAAATTCACAGACACAATATCTTCACTCTAACTAGCTCAACCTTACTCTTACAACTTTTAAGAAAGACAAGAAATATTCAGAAATTACAATTTTACGTCTATTTTCTAATTTACTCAGAATCGCCTACAATAAACCATTAAACCCTCATTACCAGGTACCTAGTTAAGTCCGTCATCGACCCTGCTTCTTAGAAATACAATAATATTCGTGTAACACGTTCAAAACGAGAGTGGCGAATACATATGGCCACAGCTGTATAGGGTTTTTATTGTTATGGGTAAAATCCACCCAAACCATTACACTACCACCACCAAAATTTATATCGTATATCGTGTTGTATGTGGTATTACGCGCAATAATAATCAATTAAGTATGTCGAACATAAAAAAAAGGGGAAGAAGCGACCACCAGCTTTTCCAATAAGCAAGTTCGATGGTTGTAGGATATGGTGTAATATTTGCGAAATTTCTTTGATGTGCTACTACACAAATAAAATCTTGCAAGACGATAGTAGTACCAATCCTCTTATACGTTAGTGAAACATGAACAACAACAAAAAGACAAGAAATTTTTAAGAAGTGTGAGAAGTTGCACAAGAACTGATAGAATAAGAAATGTAGATAAAAAACAGAACTAAACATCTTCGACATGAATGAGAGGATAAACGAAAACAAAAATAAGGTTGCCAGCCAAAGCGAGATTTTATAGATGTTTAGGTAGAGTGCCTAGATCCTGAAGTGAAGAAGAAGAAGAGGTGCAATTGTTGTGGAATCTTCTATTCACGAGTAGATAGTAAATTTGGTTTCGCACTAGTTTTCCTGGTTTACCTTGAAGTGATTTCTACGTATAGAGTCTTCTAGGGGAATTTGAAAAATGTGCTCATGACCAGTAAGTCGCTCATTTATTTCCCCTACTCCATATTCCCCGGTGTAATGAGAATAAGGTATATTCACAGCGTATTACTTAAAAAGGCTATTTTCTATTTAAATCAATCACAAGACTAACGTCAATATATCTGACACATCTTGGGCTTGAAACTCCAGTTCAATGTTCGATTGTACTATATGGGGTATGAACGTATTTGGCAATCTATATAATAATAATAACAATTTATTGGCAAGTAAATAGTGAACACAGAAACAAAAGAGAGAGAAAAAAAATACAAGCATTTTTGCCAATTGAATCACCATCAGTAAACCAAAAAGGTTTCCTGTTGTTAACGGTGACCCAAGAACAAAGATAAAATGAGAACATAATTCGTTACACAGCCAAATTATCTAATACACTACAATACTACAAATCCCTATCTGGCAGAGAGCTGCTCATTCATTAAACTATCATAAATAGCACCCCTAAAGGTATAAAATGGTAACTCTTTGATATCCAGGGGAAGCGAGTTGTATCATCGTGCAGAAGCATAGCTAAAGCTTTTCTCGAACTGCCGAGTATGGTGCTTAGGTATATCGATAAGATCCTTCCTGCGAATGTTGATACTATGCACATCCGTACGATGCCTCATTTTATTTAATAGGTAACGCGGGACACCAGAATTCAAAATTTTATAAATGAGACACGAGAAGTGTAATTGTCTCCGTCGTAGCATACTTAGCCACCCGGCATCCCTAAGTTTATAGGAAATCCTTTGACGCTGTCTAATTCCATATATTAATCTAAGGCATGCGTTCTGTACCACCTGAATTCTGCGAGAGTCAATTTGGTCCAGACAATTTCCATAAACAGCATCGCAGAAATTAAAATGTGATAACACCAAGGTATCACATATCAGCTTTTTAATAGAAAGGTCAAGGCAATGCCGGTGGGGATAAATTAGTTTCAAAATGCAGTAGGCGCGTCTAATACAAGTACTGACATGATGTTTAAACTTAAGATCATTATCTACGAAGAGGACTAAATTTTTCACATTGCTTTGAAATTTCAGAGGAGTGTTGTTAATTGCGAATTTGATGTTAGGAAGTATACTCGATTTTACCTTAGAACCGCCGAACACTGTAAAGCATGATTTAGTTTCATTCAAAAATAGGCAATGTTTTTTGCAATAATATACAGATTGTTGAGGTCGCAGTTGATATCATCAGTGGAGAAGGATCTGTTCAATTGTGAATCATCAGCATAGAAGTGGAGATTACATGTGAAATAGAGAACACCAATGGACCCAATATGGATCCCTGCGGAACTCCCGAGTTTATCATCGCCCAATCAGACACCTTCCCGCTAGCAACCACCGCCTGTTTTCTGCCAAGTAAGTAAGCCTTAAAGAATTGAAGAGCAACTTCGCCAAGAGCAATGTAGTGAAGAATTGCCAGCAGAAGACTATGATCAATTCTGTCAAAAGCCTTGGAAAAATCCAACAGTACCAACACTGTCAAATCACCACTGTCGCTCGCTGACAAGATGTCATCGACAATGCAAGTGAGAGCAGACAACAACTGAATACTGGACGGAAACCAGGCCAAGACCTTCGACAGAATGGGCAACATGCTAATCGGGCGAAGATCAAGATTGCTAGCAGGGTTTCTGTTTTTCGGAATAGGGATGACATGGGCCTTCCTCCAATCAATAGGGAAGACACCCACCTAGAGACAATAATTGAGAATGTGGGTTAAAATTGGTAATATTGTAGGCCAACACAGTAAAAGCACTCCCAAAAAGACTAGAAATTTTTAAGAAGTGTGAGAAGTTGCACAAGAACTGATAGAATAAGAAATGTAGATAAAAAGCATACACTTTTCATTCCAATATTCCCAAAGATTTTTCATCAAGTTCAAATCGGACGGGCGAGCAGGCCCATTGCAATAAATTAATTAGCTTTTAATGAAACTACTGGAATTATAGATACCTCCGTTATCTTGCTGCAATATTACGTCGGCAATTGTTCACTAAAGTCTATCAGAATCATTTCTAGAAGTTTTATATAAAAGTTAGAATTCATTCGCATATAAGGAAAACATATAGGGTCTTTATCGTTACGGGTAAAATCCGCCGAAACCATTACACTACCACGACCAAAATTTCGGCTCATCGCAACTTCAGTGTTCTTGCGCAAATCGTGCCAATGATATTTGAAACCATCAGGCCCATCCAAGTTAAATTTCTTCTCCTCAGAGAATATAACGTTGTTCCACTCATGATCCCATCTCATATGATCTTGAGCAAATTTCAGCCTTGTCTGTTTATGTGTCTCTTTTATTATCACGATACGTGATAGAAAAATTTGAGGAGATGAATGGACTGAATACCATTATACACGATATAGATATACTAAGATAGGCATTAGAAGCTGAAGAAGGATATTAAACTAGAAAACCTCAAAGCTTCAAAGGAGTGGATACAGAATCGCTAAATTTATTAGTCGCTCATATGGTTCAGATACTCTGCAATTAGAAAAGATGCTACTGATTTTATTTATGTTAAATCAGTAATCCAGTTAATCAAGTTATGATGTCGAAGATGTATATAATACAGATGAAAGCGGTTTCAACGTAGAGATGCATTCTGGGTGTTTACTAGCATTCCAAGGTACCAAGAAAGTTGTAGCTGCTATTCAGTCTATACAGATAACAACCTACAGTTGTACCATTCTCCCAATAGATAGACTTAACACATGGGCTGAAAAGTCCCGGGCCCAACAAAGAAAACACGGTTTCTTTGGATCAAAATTAGCTTTATTCATCAACGTAATCTCCATCAAGAGCAACGCAATCATTCCAGCGCCGCTCTAACATTTCAATACCACTTTTGTAGAACGATTTATCTTCTGCCTCAAAATAGGCCCCAGTTTCAGCGATAACCTCTTCATTCGTGCGAAATTTCTTACCGGCGAGCATTTTTTTGAGGTCTGCGAACAGCCAGTAGTCGCTGGGAGCCAAATCTGGTGAATACGGTGGATGTGGGAGCAATTCGAAGTTGAATTCACGTAGTTTTGCCATTGTTTTGATTGACTTGTGACACGGTGCGTTGTCTTGATGAAACAACATTTTTTTCTTTGCCATATGCGGTCGTTTATTTGCAATTTAGGCCTTCAAACGCTCCAATAGCACGATATAATATTCACTGTTGATGGTATTTCCTTTCTCAAGATAGTCGATGAATATTACACCACGCACATCCCAAAATACCGAGGCCATAACCTTTCCAGCCGATTGTTGTGCTTTCGGGCGCTTTGGACGAGGTTCACCAGTTGCTGTCCACTCAGATGACGATCGTTTTGATTCCGGAGTGAAGTGATGGATCCATGTTTCATCCATTGTCACATATCGACGCAAAAATTCCGGTTTGTTACGTTTAAACATGGCCAAACACTGCTCAAAATCATCAACACGTTCTTGTTTTTGGACAACAGTGAGCAAACGCGGCACCCACTTTGAACAGAGCGTTCTCATAGTCAAATTCTCATGCAATATAAAGCCAATACGTTCTTTTGATATCTTTACGATGTCACCTAACTCACGCAACTTCACTTTTCGATCATTCAAAACGATTTTGTGGATTTCTTTTACGTTTTCTGGTGTTACCGCCTCATTTGGACATCCACTGCGTTCTGTATCATCGGTGTCTCTACGACCACGTTTGAAGTCAGCAAACCAACGTTTTATTGTTGTTTCTGATGGAGCGGAGTCCCCATAACACTTTTCAAGCCATTGCTTCGCTTGAACGGTATTTTTTTCCCATCAAGAAGCAGTGTAAAATTAAAACACGAAATTGTTTTTGATCCATTGTTTTGAAAATAACAAAAGTAGCGTGACTCTTAGCACAATAACTCACAAACTAATGAATAGAATATCATGAAATTTTAACAGCTGTCTTTTGAAGGTTAGTACTAACTGAGAGAAACGTGACTGCAATAAAACTAGCGTCATCTATGTGTTAAGCCCGGAACTTTTCAGCTCCACTACTGATAGTACTAAAAAGACCTAGCGGCAAGTTTGGGCCCCAAGTCTGCAAACACATCCTCAGGTACATTAACCAATAATTTATTTAACAATTGGTTTCTTAATACTTACTTACCAAACACTGGGTCAAAGAGTCTTCCACTTTTGGATTCATGGACAGCTCACTGTCCAGAATTTTTGAAGAGAGAGGTTCCATTACATAAAAATGTTCAAACACTACCAATTCGAAAGAAAACAACAGGTATGATTCAACCACAGGACATCTATGGATTTCGTATATTGAGGGGATTTATCCGACGAATTTCTAATCTGGTCCTTATTTCAAATTATGATGTTAATCTCCATTTGTGAAATAATGTCCTAAAATTACAATCATTAATACACCAACAATTTGTTCGAATATGGTACAAGGCCAGTCATATAGAGAATCGATCTGGACCATTAGAACATGCAACGAATTTTACTTTTCAAACCAAAATTTTCCGTTTCCTCCCCTTTGCCTTTAATGTAATTTTTTTTGTATGTATTCGTTCGTTGTTCTTGGTGCGAAAGCTTTTTATGCTCTAAACATTTCTTTCGACGACCTTCATTACCATACCAAATCATAAATACATAATTTAAATACGTATTACAATAAATACTTCATTCATCATTATTAAATGCTAAGGATCCTGTTATCATGCGTAATCCCGTGTTTAGATTTGTATGTGTGATGAACATTATGACATACCAACTGATGCAATTTTACTAATGAATAATGGTCTTTCTTAATAGAAGACATGTATGCAATACATATACGGTTTTGCTTTAAGTAGCATGGCTACACCTTTGAACCATCCTGTATAATTGAAAATGCTTTAAAATCAATAAATGATATTAAAGTTAATTTCTTTTCCATATTACTATAATCAGCTCTGACATAAGAGGGTGGCGCTTAAATGCAACATCCTGTATATACCACACTTACGTGTCCTGAAAGACCTTTCGATAAGATACAACATTTGCATTTAAATTTTTGTTCGATCTATATCCGTTCAAGACTGAAATCAAGAAAACTGAAAATCTGCACATTTTGCAAGAGGTATTTCACGCCCTCAGAGTGAATTTCAGCACAAACAAAAAGTTTTCATCGCATGGTAAGAGCCCAGACAACCATTTTAGATCGTTTATATTTATTTTACATGTAACTGATATGGTCGTTGTTGATACGAAAATGGACGCAACCATTTTCCGTTTTGCGTAAACTTTTAAATTTCTTAAAATTAAAAGTGAATATGTTAAATCACCCTGTACATACTTATGCAGCCACGTGAAATATGTGCATTAATTGTTATGTGTAATAAACCATTCTACAGCATAACCAGCAGCACTCATAAAACAATTAATGTTGGTGTTATAGCGATAAAGATGCAACCTTTGATCACCTTCTATCAGATTCTTTTTCGGTTTTCCTAAGAGTAGAATATATTTAACTAATTTATACGACACCGGCGAAGATTAATATTAATATAGTTTTTGCAACGTAATAATTATACAATACTGGATGCTAGAAATTAAAGAATGTACACATAGTGCGCCTTAAAAAGGAACAACAAACTCCAGTGTACAATTTCTCCATTACCGCTTAATTTCCATGGCCTTGACCTGTCCGCTACATTGAAACCTTGAATTAAATCGGCTGGCGAATTTTACCTGCCTACTAGTCCTTTCGATGCGAGCTTCACCTTGTGGCCTCGAAAGATGTGTAGGATCGAGTTCGAGTCCGACAATTGTCTGCTGCAGAAGACGCAAAGATGTTGCATCAGCGTTTTATTCTCTGTTATATTTACACAAACATTTCCGTAGCAAACCAAACGAATTAATTATCGTTTTAAGAACTTCGTCAGTACAGCCTCCTAGATTTCCCTTAACACTGTTAATTTATAAATTAAAAAATGTAGAATTATATGCAATCGTGATTTGTAAGCAATACGACACGCCGTAAATCACAAATTTTTCACATTGTGAATGTTAAATTACTCAAGGAAAAATCATATAGAAGAAAAATATTCAATAATATTTCTATAATACAAAAATCCGGCTAGATGTCATCATAAATGCTTCATTCCTCATACGTGCAAAGAGCTTGCAATTGTGTTTACAAAAGAAAAAGAATCAGAAAGAATTACGATAAAAAATCGTAAGAAAGATAATCTAGATGTTATATTTGGTCTCTCAATAAAATATTTGTAAATTTGGAATTTAAATTTTGAATGAAAACCGCTAATAATTAAATATTTTATCTCGAAAGGAAAGCTTTAAAATATTTAATATATTGAACGAAAAATGTGTATTTATGCAATAATTTTTACAGCAAATTTATTTATTATTTTAATAAAACATTGTTTATTAAATTAAGGAACACTTTTGTGAATACGATAAACAGATTTATTCCTCTAAAGAACAATTTTATTAATATCATATAACGTTGAACGACAAATATACATATCTGTAAAAAAATTGCGTTGATATAACTGTTTTTTCAAATTTCAATCCAACAGTATGCTAGTGAACATACCTTATGTAATGGTGAATATGATAAAAGGAAATATTACCTAGAAAAAAAATTTTTAATAGCAATGGAAGCAGTAATACTGAATTTATTCCTTGTGTTATACAATTTCTTTTTACTGTATGTTAGATGGCTTGAATTAATGCTTCAACCATGATAGTTGTAGAAGGAAAATATGTTTTTGTTGCAGTTGCTTGTGTTATAGCAATTAATAATTTAAAGGTATACTACAGGTACGATATGTAACACATGGGCTGAAAAGTCCCGGGCCTAACAAAGAAAACACGGTTTTTTTGGTTCAAAATTAGCTTTATTCATCAACGTAATCTCCATCAAGAGCAACGCAATCATTCCAGCGCCGCTCTAACATTTCAATACCACTTTTGTGGAACGATTTATCTTTTGCCTCAAAATATGCCTCAGTTTCAGCGATAACCTCTTCATTCGTGCGAAATTTCTTACCGGCGAGCATTTTTTTGAGGTCTGCGAACAGCCAGTAGTCGCTGGGAGCCAAATCTGGCGAATACGGTGGATTTGGGAGCAATTCTAAGTTCAATTCATGTAGTTTTGCCATTGTTTTGATTGACTTGTGACATGGTGCGTTGTCTCGATGAAACAAAATTTTTTTCTTTTCCATATGCGGTCGTTTCTTTGCAATTTCGGCCTTCAAACGCTCCAATAATGCTATATAATATTCACTGTTGATGGTATTTCCTTTCTCAAGATAGTCGATGAATATTACACGACGCACATCCCAAAATACCGAGGCCATAAACTTTCCAGCCGATTGTTGTACTTTCGGGCGCTTTGGACGAGGTTCACCAGTTGCTGTCCACTCAGATGACGATCGTTTTAGAGTGAAGTGAAGGATCCACGTTTCATCCATTGTCACATATCGACGCAAAAATTCCGGTTTGTTACGTTTAAACATGGCCAAACACTGCTCAGAATCATCAACACGTTTGTTTTTGGTCAACAGTGAGCAAACGCGGCACCCACTTTGAACAGAGCTTTCTCATAGTCAAGTGGTCGTGCAATATAAAGCCAATACGTTCTTTTGATATCTTTACGATGTCAGCTAACTCACGCAACTTCACTTTTCGATCATTCAAAACGATTTTGTGGATTCTTTTGATGTTTTCTGGTGTTACCGCCTCATTTGGACGTCCACTGCGTTCTGCATCATCGGTGTCTCTACGACCACGTTTGAAGTCAGCAAACCAACGTTGTATTGTTGTTTCTGATGGAGCGGAGTCCCCATAACACTTTTCAAGCCATTGCTTCGCTTGAACGGTATTTTTTCCGATCAAGAAGCAGTGTAAAATTAAAACACGAAATTGTTTTTGATCCATTGTTTTGAAAATAAGAAAAGTAGCGTGACTCTTAGCACAATAACTCACAAACTAATGAATAGAATATCATGAAATTTTAACAGCTGTCTTTTGATGGTTAGTACTAACTGAGAGAAAGGTGACTGCAATAAAACTAGCGTCATCTATATGTTAGACCCGGGACTTTTCAGCCCATGTGTTACATATATTTTTATCTGTTGCTGATCATGGCGTATAGCTAAAACTACTATAGAATAATAGAATAGAGCAGAATATTTTTAATCTGTAATAATTAAAATAACAATTAATTGTATTGCACATCCTTCTTAATTAAAAAGACAAACAATAAGGTTTGGAAAGTATATTTATTTTGTTTCAAATAATATTCCACTAAAATAAAATAACTTGTATAAAAAGGCACAGTGATCAAGTAGTGGACAACACTACAACAAAAAGATGGAGGCAATTACCATGTAAACCAGAGATTCCCAAACTTTTTTGCACCGTGGATTACGTGCAGAATTTTTTTTCGTAGACTCTGCCTACACAATATTGAATTTTCCTAAATGTGTTTCTGACAGCTACCCACTTTAATACGGTTTCTGAAGAATGGATACTTGTACAATTTCTACTCATATCTTTATTGAAACGATACAATGTGCAAGCGAATGTTTGAAAATTTGATGAAACAAATCAGAACCTAGTAAAATAATTAATAATACTCTTAATGGGAGGGATGAATCCAATGCTTTGATAGCAATTGTTCAAGACTTGGCTTGAATTTAGTAAGGTATAACCTCAGATCTCCACAGCCAACCCAACCGATTCTTCTTTCGTAAAAAGATTGGTTACCGCTCTGAAACCCTTCTTCACTAGATATAAAGATGGAAAGCGAAAAATGACGAGCAACGTATCATACCAATAAGCGATTAAGAAGTAAAAGAAGCAGTTAGCAAACTAAAACTAGAAATGGCGGCCGGGGAGGATGGAGTAACGACTGAAATGATAAAATATATGGAAGACAAAGAAAAAAAAGAACTACTTGACCTCTTAAGCAACATCATAATAAAAAAGAAATACCTCAAGGATGGAATATTGGTATACTTAAGGCCATATACAAAAAAGGAGACACAAAAGAATGCTCAAATTACAGGGGAATAACTTTAACAAGCAATCCTGGAAAGGTACTGACAAGAACAACATTAAAAGATACTCAACATGCCTTCAGAAGAGGAAGAAGGACCCAAGACTTAAAATTTGTAATCAAGCAATTAGGAGAAAAACTAACAGGAAAAAGAAATATATATATAACACATGGGCTGAAAAGTCCCGGGCCTAACAAAGAAAACACGGTCTTTTTGGTTCAAAATTAGCTTTATTCATCAACGTAATCTCCATCAAGAGCAACGCAATCATTCCAGCGCCGCTCTAACATTTCAATACTACTTTTGTGGAACGATTTATCTTTTGCCTCAAAATAGGCCTCAGTTTCAGCGATAACCTCTTCATTCGTGCGAAATTTCTTACCGGCGAGCATTTTTTTGAGGTCTGCGAACAGCCAGTAGTCGCTGGGAGCCAAATCTGGCGAATACGGTGGATGTGGAAGCAATTCGAAGTTCAATTCATGTAGTTTTGCCATTGTTTTGATTGACTTGTGACACGGTGCGTTGTCTTGATGAAACAAAATCTTTTTCTTTGCCATATGCGGTCGTTTCTTTGCAATTTCGGCCTTCAGACGCTCCAATAACGCTATATAATATTCACTGTTGATGGTATTTCCTTTCTCAAGATAGTCGATGAATATTACACCACGCACATCCCAAAATACCGAGGCCATAACCTTTCCAGCCGATTGTTGTACTTTCGGGCGCTTTGGACGAGGTTCACCAGTTGCTGTCCACTCAGATGACGATCGTTTTAGAGTGAAGTGAAGGATCCATGTTTCATCCATTGTCACATATCGACGCAAAAATTCCGATTTGTTATGTTTAAACATGGCCAAACACTGCTCAGAATCATCAACACGTTTGTTTTTGGTCAACAGTGAGCAAACGCGGCACCCACTTTGAACAGAGCTTTCTCATAGTCAAATGCTCATGTAATATAAAGCCAATACGTGCTTCTGATATCTTTACGATGTCAGCGAACTCACGCAACTTCACTTCTCGATCATTCAAAACGATTTTGTGGATTTCTTTGATGTTTTCTGGCGTTACTGCCTCATTTGGACGTCCACTGCGTTCTGCATCATCGGTGTCTCTACGACCACGTTTGAAGTCGGCAAACCAACGTTTTATTGTTGTTTCTGATGGAGCGGAGTCCCCATAACACTTTCCAAGCCATTGCTTCGCTTGAGCGATATTTTTTCCCATCAAGAAGCAGTGTGAAATTAAAACACGAAATTGTTTTTGATCCATTGTTTTGAAAATGACAAAAGTAGCGTAACTCCTAACACAATAACTCACAAACTAATGAATAGAATATCATGAAATTTTAACAGCTGTCTTTTGATGGTTAGTACTAACTGAGAGAAAGGTGACTGCAATAAAACTAGCGTCATCTATGTGTTAGGCCCGGGATTTTTCGGCCCATGTGTTATATATATGTTTTATAGATCTTAAAAAAGCTTTTGATAGGGTAAGAAGAGAAGATGTGTGGCAGAGCCTGGCAAGAAGGGAGCTAGAGAGGAAAGGTATCTTTCAAAATGCGAACCGCAGTTGTTCGCAAACGTCAGGGACAAAAACCTCGTGACACGGCGGAACCCGAAGAGCTTCCAACGTAGAACCAGCTAAATTCAAAACACAAGTTGGATTAGGGATGCGTATGAAGCCCATTGTTATTCTCTATATTAATAGACGACGCTGTTATAAAAGCCAAACAAAAAGGGAAAAATATGAAAGTAGGAAACTGGAAAATGAGTGCAATTAACGTACAGGAACTAATGTTTGGAGATGATACGATATTGATAGCAGACTCAGAAAAGACGTTACAACAAAACTTGAAGTATATCTTTAAGAAGAACTAACAAAGATAAACGTGGAGATAAATACGGTGAAAGCAAAGACAATAATAATAGCGGTAGAAAAAAAAACAAAAGAGAAAGAAATAAAATATATAATACATTAAGAAATACATTTTTAGATAAAAAAGAAATACCAAAACAAATGAAGACAAAAATGTATAAAAGAGTGGTCAAACCAACATTAACATATGGGTGCGACTCATGGACAACGACAAATAGAATCAAGAGCAAGGTCACATCCATGCAAATGAATTTATTAAGAAGAATAGAAGGAGTAACAAGGTGAGACAAAATCAGAAACACGACAATCACTAGTAATCAAAATATCAAGCCAATAGAAATAATCATAGAGGTGAGACAACTGGCATGGCTTGGAAGAAGATCGAATAACAAAGAGGATCTTTAAAACCAAAACTGCAAAAGTAAAATAGGTGGACCCTGAAACACCTGGAGAGGGCAAATGTATACAACATTAGAAAATTAGACAGTAGTAGTCCGACACCGCAAGGTATAAAGAACGTAGAATTAAGCAAAGAATAAATAAAAAAAATAAAGATGGAAAACTATTAAAACTTTGAGTACAATAGGCCATAACAGCAGATAAGTAACAGATACATATATCTTTCTAAAGCCAGAACTCCTGATGCTCCATTCTGTACTGCGTCTTAGATTTTTCGTTAGTAATCATCCCGATAAAATCTTTTTGTGATACAATATTTGATTCTTAAATGTCACCTTATAGATCGATAATCCAATTTGCTATTTCTATACTCAAAATATATTAATACCTAGTTTTAAATTCTATATGGAGCTATTTCTTTAATTTAAATGTTGAACCTAGTCCAAAGTGATATCATCTTGGACGTCAGTCAGTGGTAAGTTATGGAACTGGGAAAATTTATGATGTCCAATCATTTGCTTAATTACATCAATTATGGCAAGAAAAACTGTAATAATGGACTTGGTATGTATTCAATTCAGACTGTCACCTCGTAGCTGCACGTTAACGTCATTAAATTTCGTCAATAAATCTGCTAAATAAACAAACCTACTTTCTTTGCATGAATTAATAACGCGCGAATACATAAATTTTGTAACTGTTTTGTGACATAAAGAGATTGCGTCAAAAATAAGAAGCTGACTAATTCGAGCAACATTCAACGTTTTTCTCTACTATTGTTACCAGAAATTATCCAATTTAATAGACCTCACAGCTCCAATGATGAATTTATAGCAGTAGTAGGCTTCGAATATTCTGTATACAAAAGCAATTATCTCATTAATCGCACATTTTTTTTAATATTAATCTTTTTTATTCAAGGTTAAGTGAATGCGATAAAATGAAATTAATAAAACATTTTTCTTAATCGGTCGTTCTATAATGAAAAACGAAGTTATTGTCGACGAAGCTTGCGGAATGTAGTTAACAACAAATATGTGTCGCGTAAATTAATCAGATATATTAAAATAATATAGATAGATAAAATAGATTTAAACGTTTAATGGCCTCTTTTATTGGACTAAATGTTAGTATTTAGAAAAAGAAGATACAGTAGACGCTTAATAGTGTGAACAAAATGAAACTCAAATTGTTTCGGTTTAAGGATTTGTTCACATTAAAGGGAGTGTATGCTTAAAATAATAGGTATTGTTGCATCAATAATTGCTAACTCATTTATAATTGCATATTCTTTTATTTGAAAAAGGTAAAAATATATTCTAAAAATATTGTATGATTTTTGTGTTTTTCAACTTTTTTTGCATTACAGCTGTTTCTCTTATTTCTTTTAATACTTGAATAGATTTCAAATTAAATCCATATTAAAATGAATACGCAGGCTTCCACGGCCTGAGAATTGGACCGTGTTATGATAAGATATATAGAAATGAAATAAGTAATAGGAGAAGAAAAGAGAAACGTGAGATCCCACCTTTCCCTTTTCTTCTTTCTTTCTGTTTTTTCTTCTTTTTCTGTCCCTTTTCCCTTCTCTTACTTTTTTCACCTTTCTCTCTTTTTCACCCCTCCCCTTCATTTTTCTTCTTTTATTTCTTTTTATTTTTATTTCTTTCTCCTCTTACAGTTATTTTTATTTTGTAACTTTCCTTCAGTTTCCTCATTTTAGTTCCATCTTCTTCTATTTCACTAACATCCATATTAATACTAATATTCATATGAATATAAATACTAAACCACCGTTGGCCTTAGTAATGATAAAATTACAATTTTCTTGCAATTTGCAACGCATTAAATTTCCGAAAAAATATCGGTCTCGGAGGGGACTTGAACCCAACATGTCTATATCTCCGGGATAGCGTGCTAAACCAATTACACCACGAGGTCATTGAATCCAAATCGCCTTAAATCCCCCTAGATGTCACTAATGTATTAGTATTAATATGGATGTTAAGTTTAACTATTACGCACTTGCAGTTTAATAATATAATGTCCGTGAGATATTACAAGATATCTACTGGCATCGTGACATCTAGGGGGATTTAAAGCGACTTGGATTCAATGGCCTCGTGGTGCAATTGGTTTAGCACGCTATACCGTAGATATAGACATGTTGGGTTCAAGTCCCCTCCGAGACCGATATCTTGTCGGAAATTTAATACGTTGGAAATTGCAAGAAAATTGTAATTTCATCATTCTTCTGTTTCGTCGACAAAATTGTCTAATTGTATGTCCATTTCATTCCATCCAATTACGTCTCTCTCATTCAGCTTAATCTAGAAATAGATGTACATACCACATGAAAGTTGTGTAAAAAATAACCATAAAGTACATACATATGGCAGAAATGTGTTTAAAATATTACGTGTTTCAGCTAGAGCTTCTGTCTGACCATCCATTTTTTATTGCAATACACCAAAGGGCAAATCATTCTCCTCTTCTTGATTACTAAAGTTTAGAATTTTTCCCTAACATTTGGCAATCACTGTTGGATCTAATCGGTTCCATGCATACATCAAATTTGAAACAGCATCTTTTATTGTCAATTTTTTTGTTAACACCAAAGATAAAAGAACGCTGTAAATACAGCTTTTCTCGTTGTATTAATGAAATCATTCACGAGAAAGACAATGTAATGAGACAAAAAACGCTAATAGACGGACATGTTTCTGTCTATGCGGCGTCATCAGCGTGGTTTCGACCGGGTTTCTGCTCGACACATTGCAATTCCCTCAGTGCTACTATCACCATTTCTAACCCTACAATTCAAGTGATTATTCCTGGCGCTAACTAGTGCCAACAGAATGAACCACTTGTCTGCAAAAGCCACACAGCGAAAAGAACCGGGTACAGCTTCCCACCCTTCTCTTGAGCAATACATGGATTGCTAGTGCCGAGAGGGGGCGCGCACGTATTTACAGCGTTCTTATCCTTGGTGTTGTTTTCTTGGCATTCTTTTAGGTGCGTTTTTTAATTTTTTTGTGATTTGTTTCTGAATTGGATCCATTTGCAATGATATTACGAAGAAGGGCACTTCTGCAACATAACTTTTTAAGTCTAATCACATTCTGATATATTGGCTGGATAAGAGGTGTCACAATTGGTGGGAGATACATTGTCGTAATTTGACCATCTTTACTCTGTAATGCTTCGAGTGGGAGAAACGATGGAGCATTACCATTATTCTAAACTAGAAATACGATTTCAAGACGCCATTTTAAAGAAAAAGAGAAGACAAACAACAATATATTAATTTCTGCGTCCTTAAAGTGACTATTCATTTCATTGTTTTGTATTACATACTACATCTATGTATCTATGTATCTACGTACATACATATATTATACTTTGATCTCAGATATATATATTTTTTTCTTAAGTTTAAAGTTTCTTATTTATTTTAAAAACATTTATATACATATACGATTTAAATGTCCCAATTTCTTTAATATATTCATTTTTCGTTAAAACACGATTTTTGATGTATCTACTACATATTTCTTTTATACGGACACCCCTTCTGAATGGACGTCTTCAGTTAGTCCCGTTGGTGTCCGTTCAAGGGAGATTTCACTGTATACCAAAATGAGATATCTGCTACCTGATAAATGTATCTTGCTCGCGATTATCTGCCACTTTATCAGAATGTGAATAAGCCGGCCTTTAGGCTTTCAAAAAATTGCATATTTCTCTTCGATGTTAAGCTGTATCTTCAATCAAAATTCAACTGTATTTATATTTACAGTTACCTTATACAGTTTCTTAGAAACATGTTAATTGTTCTAACTTTACTAAGCAATAATTTACTACAAATAAAAAGGAAATTCCCCTTTGTTAAAATGATCAAAGACACCAAAACGAAAACATATCCATAAAACACTACATCTAATCTATCTGCATAGGTTGTCCGGTTAATTAACATATACGCAGAACGGTACTGTAAAATATCCAAGCAGATAGCCATTATTGATCATCTGATTAATAAATTATGCGTATTTGCTATTCAATTGACTCTTGAACCGACTCATTTTTAACGATGATTGTGAATGATTTTTTCCGATTATGTAATCGACAATTTTATGTTTATATTAACAATACATTTGCTCGGATATGGTGTGCACGTTAATAAGCCGTACTACCTTACTACACGACAAATATGTGCGGAGTATATGTATGTATGTATATAGTTTTACGGCTGCAGTTGATTCGCACATACCCACTACAATCTTCGATCGTGCAACGCCAACGTCCTTGAAGCGTAGTATTTCATGTGTTACGTAACTTGCCGTAGTTGGAATACTATCACAATAGAATTTGTCTCGATCTGTCAGCTTTAAACAGATTAAATAGGAATATTTAATGGAGTTGACATGAAATGAGTTTCTTAATATTGATAAGCGATTTAATACGAAGGCAGAAATCTACACCAAAAGGTAAAGATAATTCTAACGCTCATAGTTCGTAAAAAATAATACATTTCTTCCACCAAAAATAATGGAAAACATAACTACTAACTAATGATCATCTATAAGCCTTCGCTCCACTGGGTGTAACATGATTTCACGATAAAACCTAAGACTGAGACGCTACAGCTATCATACTTGTTGAAGGTAGTGTTCACAGTGTTGTCGACCATCCACAGTAATTTAAAGAATATAAATTTTTAGGGATATTGAATCAAGGAGTAATAAGTAACCTAATATTTCATAATAATACTAATATCTTTTGTTGCCCAACAGAAAATAATTCCATTTACAGGACAATGCGAGAATAATGTAACCTAGCATATATAGTAATAATATACAGCGCAGTAATAAATTAAAGTTAATCGAAAATGATACGACTGAATCATAAACATAATAATAGCTCGGTGACACCAGAATGCAAGAACAAAATAGGACGACAATGTAAATCCAAGTAGACACTTCAACAAAAAGGATCATCAAGTAATTCATTGGCATTTCTAATCATATGCGTAATGGGTGCTTTAAACAGAACATTAGTTTTGTATGACGGGACCTTAAAATTAGGGAAGGACGTGGTATCGCACTGAGGTAACACAAATTTAATTTTGAAGAGAAGGGATGGAGCGTCAATAGCGTGATTAATCAGTTTAAGTAGAAATTGGCTGCTAAATTCCTTCCTTCGATCCGATAACGATACAAAGCCGTGTCTCCGCAGCAGACCAGCATAATCAACATCGCGGCTAGGGTAAGTGCCATCAATTTTGAAGAACGCGTATTTCAAAAATCGTTTTTGCACTCGTTCAAGTAGTACTTGCAGATGGAGATAGTGAGGATACCAAATTATGGAGGCATACTCCAACCCAGTACGGACAAGCGAATAGTATAATGCTTTTAGCGAAGCAGGATTATTGAATGATCTGCAGGATCGTATGAGAAATCCTAAGGATTTCATCGCAGAATTTCGTACGGATAATATGTGGTCTGCAAACGACAAATTTGCATCAAACAGCACGCCCAGGTCCATCACAGACGAATGCCTAGGAACAATAGCCTGACTCACAGCATAATGAAAACTGTAGAGTCTATGACATCTAGAGTAGCTTACAGCTTATCGAAAATATCCTTTAAAAAATACTAATTTGGACATGGACTGATTATCAAAGGAGCCCTAAAGTTTCGATTTTCGACGTTGTAGAATATTTGGCAAAAGCTTGAAGCGAGGTTACTACTACAACAACAGTTGCGAACTACTTTCGACATTCAAAATTGTCAACAAGAGAAGTCACTCCGGACCAAGGTGATGAATTCGACATACCTTTGCCTAAACTCCAAAAATGGTGCCAACATTTTGACACAGAAGAATCTCAGTTGGATACGTTTGAAGTGGAAGGCTTTGCGAATATTGATTATGATTCGATTACATCTAACGCTTACTCTGACGTAAAACTGGTTAAAAATGAGAATGATGAATTGGAAAATTTGAATAGCGAAGAAGAAGAGGAAGCTAGTGGTTTAGAAGTTGTGGCATTGATAAATCAAGAAGTGCGTGACGTACTTCGTGTGTTGTAAATACATTTTTTTAGATACCGTGAAACTTCTATTCAAGTCATGTAATATTTTCCTTGATCTCCGGTATGTAGTGGTGGATCCAAGTCCCATCCACGGTTACGAAACGCATGAAGAAATCGATTGGATTGCTTTGGATCCTGGTCAGACACTCTTCCGTAACGGTCACCCGATTTCGCTTTTGCTCTGGTGCGAGTAGACGCGGTACCCATTGCGCTGAAAGTGTCTTCATACCCGAAACTTCATGTAGAATATGGCCAACTCGTTGTTCTAAGATGCCTGTTGTCTCTTCTATCTCTTTTAGCTTCAATCGGCGATCGGCTAACGCAACATCATGAATCTTGTCGACCATTTCATTGTTGGTATCAGTTGTTGGGCGTCCACTGCGTGGGTCGTTACTTGTGCTTATGCGGCCACGTTTGAACTCGCTCACCCAGAAGCTGATGGTCGAAAATGATGGAGTATATCCGTCATGAACCTCCAGCAAAATATTTTGTATGTCCGTGACCGTTTTCCCAGCCATCCAGAAGTGTTTTATCATTGTACGAAATTCGATTTTATCTACTTTTGCGAAACCGCCTGGCTTGCTACGCAAAACACTCTTAAATAACAACTATTGACAGTTGACGTCTGAAATTTTGACAATTGCCATAAAAGAGACTGCCCTTGCCAACCAATGAATCCACTTCAACATTCATGCACCATCTTTTGCCGAACCCGGATACATTTCCGGTCGCCCTCGTGTGTATATATATGTCTTGTTATCCTCTCGGATTTTGTCCAGCGCTCGACGTTGGTTCTTAAAAGAACCATGTACGTCCTGACGTTTCGATGTAATCGCATACATCTTCTTCTTGAGGTAGTAATTCCGACTTATTTTCTGGTTTCGAAGTATTTTGCCGATTTTATCTATGCTTCCCTTTATGTAGGGTAGATGTCCTATTGCTATGACGTTATCGTCATCCGGTGTTCTTGTGTATTGATTTCTAATCGCTCTATTGATTGTGTATTTGGAGTATCCATTATCTGTTAATGCGTTACGAATTTTGTTAATCTCTTGATTTTTGTGTTCTTGGTCTGCCAATCGTAGTGATGTAGAAACTAAGGTTCTCACTGCCGAGTTGAGCTGTGCCGGGTGGTGGTGAGAATAGGCGTTTAGATATCTATTGGTGTGGCTTGGCTTGCGGTATACAGTATGTCCGAGTCTCCCGTCCGCGTTCTTTTTCACCAGGATATCTAAGAACGGTAGTTGGTTTTGATCTTCTACTTCCACAGTGAACTTTCCGTTCAGGTGATCAAGAAAGTGAACAACCTTTCCTCGTCCGTGTGGCCATATAACGAAGGTGTCGTCTACGTAAGGTAGCTATGCCTCTGGTTTGTATTTGGCTGTTTCCAATGCTCCTTCTTCAAAATGGACCATGAATAAGTTGGCTTTCACCGGTGAAAGTGGCGATCCCATTGGTCCTCCATCGATTTGTTTGTACCAGTGCCCGTTGAATGTAGAGTAGGTGGTCCTGAGGCAGAGTGCAATTAGGTCTATAATGTAGCCAGGCAAGTCGTATTTGTTTTTAATCGTTCCAACTGCTTCATCTACTGGCATGTTGGTGAACAAGGATACAACGTCAAAAGTAAAAGTAAAGACATACGCTACAATATATATATATATACAGCTGCGAGCAAATGTTATAGACAGGGTAACTTTTTTAGCGTTACGATAACACGACAATCTCAAAACTAAAAAAAAAAACACATAATTCAGTTTATAAAGTCCTTTTATTAAATAATTTAGTATTTAATGCTGCCTCCTCTAGCCTTTATTACAGCTTTAATTCTTTTAGGCATAGTAGCTACCAGTTTGTAACATGTTTCTGGGGAAATAGACGCCCATTACATAAACACTGTTTGATCTAGGGCTTGTTGAGAGGCATGGTTGTATTTACGAACCCTGTTCTTCAATATATGCCATGGATTTTCAATAGGCGGGAGGTCAGGCGATTGTGGGGGTCAGTCCAAAACTTTCACTTGGTTATCAGTAAATCATACTCCTCTGAGTCCATACCATAAAATCTGACAATTGATGGTTCGAGAACCTCTTCCAACATCCCGATGTAGCGTGCCCCATTCATGCGGCCCTCGCACACATGGACTTCCCCTACACCTTGTGCAGACATACAGCCCCAAATCATAATGCTTCCACCGCCGTATTTAACAGTAGGTAAAATATACTCTGGGGAAAATGCTTCGTCGGACCTCCTCCGAACATAACTTGCTCAGGAAACGCTGTGCACCTGCACAGAATAAACGAAGGACATTAACTATTTGAATATTTCTATTTTGGTGAGAAAAGTAGGGGCGCTGAGTTCAATTATGTACATTGTAAGGATTATGAAATATTTTTAAGCACTTATGTTTATATTAGATTCATCGGACCAAAGTACTTTGGCCCAGTCATCTACAGTCGAATGTCGGTACTTCTTTGCCCACATAAAGTTTTCGGGCACGTAAATTCGCCGCAGTTAACCTTCTTCTTACCGTATGCACGGAGATTGGTGCGTTGAGCGCGGAGCTCTGCAGAAATCGCTATCGCGAATTTGTGTCTATCCCGAAGCACACTACGCTCTATCAATCGTTCTTCTCGCACAGTCGTTACACGTTTTCTACCGCTCTTGGGTAGATTATGATACTCTCCAGTCCTTTGGTAGCGGCTAATTATGTTTTGCACTGCACAACGCGAACATTTTATTGTCTTAGCAATTTTTATTTGTGACAATCCTTGTTTGTGCAATAAAATTATCTGGCCTCGTAAAGCCTCAGATGTTTGGGGCTTTTTTGGCATATTGTGTATACACAAACTTCCAAAAGAAGGTCCGCACTCTAAATGAACTTTTAAAACCGACAAACGACGTTTCCTTCTCTACGCACAATATATTACTCAACCTAAAAATTTTAATTTTTGTCTTATATAGCTCCGTAATTTATATTTTCTAAGAATTTCTACTTTAGATAACGACCAAGTATAGGTTCGCGGAACCCTTGTTGTAAGAAGCGCTACCTGCTGCGCGAAACACATGTTTGATTAGGGTGCCTATAACATTTGCTCGCAGCTGTATATATATATACTGTAACGACCGTAGTCTACATCATCAAATGCGACAAACAAAATGTTTGATTGTGACAATCCGTTTGTAATACAAAACTTCGTCGAAGAGATGAATAAACCGACAATACAGTTCTAAATGGTTAGCAAGCCAGCCAAGATGGTCTTAAACTTATAGGCGGTAGTGTAGGTGTATGCGTCTTATCATGATTTATACACGGCTATTATGTAGCTATACAAAAACGTTTTCATACCTCACGAAATAACATAATTCATTCCATAATCGTGCGGAATAATTATTGCTTGAACTCCACGAGCATAACGACCATTAATTACAGGCAACGAGAACAATTCAATGTAGAAAATAAACAATTACGTCGTTTCGTTCACACCGAATGAAGAAAATATCTCCTTCTCCAAAATATCTCTATTACAAGCGCCCTTAAACACCGTTGGTATTTCACGCCTTTTCCGTTACGTCATATCGCCAACTAACTTTAAGGAACTGCAGCTGACAACACCTTAAATCATAGCTGACCGACATTTCTAACTCTTTCCGCCTTTTTTATCGATCGAAACTTAATCCTAGAATAAATTAAAAAAACTAAGGACATGCGTTTCAATATGAGACAAGCACACAACGTTATATTGGCTACTTTTACTTTTTCTTGACCAATGTCAAGAACACTAGGCCGGGCTAGCGTGTCATGGCCAAATTGAAAGTGGACAGTGGACGCTAGACGGTATACGCTATTTTAAAAGATTTCTTCCTGTAACAACTGCGAAGTCGAACAATGCAAGTATTATTTTAAACTTTAAGCAGGCAATGAGACTGACTCACGCGACCATGTTGCTTGAAAATGTTAATTTCACGCTATTTTTCCGCTAATTTCCTTGTTGGCAATTCATTACGTTTGTGGTTACGGTACATTGCTGAATATGAATAGAAGCCATTTAATGAGTTGTAAATGCATTTGATTTAATTAGAAGGTCCCCATAGTTGAGGTGTTCAAATGTCTTGACGACGTTTTCTGCGAAATATGAAGGTCAGGTTATAAGAGGAATTCAATGACGGTTTCCTTTATGCTTTGCAGGCTTACGCAATCACCAAAAATAATAATGAAAAATATTTAATTTTTAAAATAAAAAAAGCGTAATTTTATATTTTCAAAATTATAAATTAAAAATTTAGGTAAGAGTTCTGTATAAGGGGCATCGAATTACGGATTTTAATGGATTCTAAGCATTAGGTTACGTTATATATTAAACAAATCAGAAGCAAATTGTATATAGAAGACTTTACACTATAAATAGCTAATTTATTCTGAGGTAGAATACATTTTGGCTGTAGTTCCGTGTAAGGGGCACCGAGTTAGCGATTTTAATAGATTTTAACGGAAAACTTATGTTTTGCTGTGTTTAAAATGACTTCTTTTTTTTTAGAAGTTTAGTTTAAGATACCTAAAAATTGATTTAAAGTGTGCTATTTCTAGGTTATGTTTAGTGTATATGAGACATAGTTTACGAAATTTAGGTTGGTACTTGTTGTGTTTGGACTAAAAGTTACCAAAACAGATGGAAAATACTGTAGCGGTAAAATTTGTTCGAAGCGGCGAACAATTAAATTTACTATGGATTTCTTTATATTAAGTTGCCCGGAAGTATTCCGTGCAGAATCTCCTTCTTGATGCAGCGTTAATATTGCTGATCGTGTTTCAACACTAATCGGTTTTCCGCGAGGCATTTTTACACAGGAATTAAATCACTTACTCGAACAAATAATTAACAACATCGAGCTGCACGTAACGGTATCTAATGATAAACTAAACTCGCTGTTAATGTAATTTGTGCATACTTTAATGGGTAAATTCCATCTTTGCAGGAACTCAGTCAATTCTTAGAGATCGGGTTTCATTTATAGTGTCATAAAATTTCTATCCGTATATTACTTAAAATATCTATACCTGGTATTGTTTGTACTGTACTTAGTTATTTTACGATTTTGAAAAGTAATATTCCAGTTTTGTTAATTATCAACTTAGTTCTTTAATTAGTAAATTGTGTATACGCTTATATAATTATTACATGAATAGTACTCCTTTCTAAAATATTCTGTTAAAATTTAAAGTGTGCATTCTATTACGAGCGGTGGTGTATATACATTGAATACATACGCCTAACGAATTATGTTGAGAGTCTTTCGGATGTCTTAAGCGATCGTACGTGTTTACAATGTGTAATAACTTCGTGATTAATATTGCGTTACACTATACAAGCTAATAAGTGTATATATGAGTTTTATAGGTGTTTCTGCTCTTCTAATTTTCAATAATAATGAATTTAGTGCAGAGTTTAATAGCGGATTTATTCGGTAAATGAACGTTCGCCGAAAAAATTGAAATAGAGCAGCTTGACAGACCTAATCCGAATTTAAATCCGAAACAATCGACATCCAATAAAGCGCGAACTTTCAAATAGACTATTTAATCTGGTTATTTAGATTAGACCTGTGTAGCTGTGATTTATATATAATTATATATATATACAGTGAAATTCCCCTTCGCGGACACCCCTCTTACACGGACACCTCCCTTAAACGGACAGTTTCTCATGGTCCCAACCGGCTCTCATATAATTTCCATTGTATTAACTCTTTCTTGGACGGGCATTCTCTTGAACGGACGCGGACTCGAGAAAATGTTCTGTTAACCGGACAAAAAATAAAATAAAAAGAAACGCCTTATCTTATTTTTATATCGAGAGTATTGCTATTGCATTTCTCAATCGCGCCGCTCGCCAATTTCGCTGGAACTTCCCCGAGTAAACCGGAGATTTACCGAATTTAATCTTTCTGTACAAAGGCAGCCTATGTCGTGCATTTCTGCCTGGCGTGAATTAGGGACTTCCCCTGGTTGGTCGGGAATTTGCTGTTCTTATTCTTTGGGTGTACGCTTTCGATTGAATCTGCTTTCAATATTAGTCTGATGTCTATGCGGAAAAGACACAGTGGGCGACACATTCATTGTAGAAATGGCTCCAAATAGAAAAATTCTCACGCTTAAACAAAAAATTGGGATTGTTGAAGTTTACAATAAAGAGAAATTAGATGTAAGGAACTTATCCAAGCGTTTTAATATTGGAAAACACAAGCTGCAGATACAATTAAATATAAAGAAATCCTTCTAAACAAATGGATGTCGAACAGTAATTTGAATGAAAAAAGAAGCTTTTTGACGGGTTATGGTACTAAAATTGACAAATTGTGTTATGACTGGTCTACAGCAGCTCGGCATAAGGGGATTCCTTTAACAGGTATGCATATGATCTTTTTAGATAAGGTTTTCTTGTATTAATGCGTTGATTTTCTTTTCATATTAAATTCTAAAATAGATAAAAACAGTGAGATTACCAATAGATTTGTCGTGACAAAAACGCAAAAACTTATTTTTTTGTTTTAGGTCCGCTAATACGATGTAAAGCAAAAGAAATATCCGCTTCTTTGGGACATTCTATATTCAGTGCTTCTTCTGGTTGGCTCAATAAATTTAGAATCCGCCACAATATAAGTTTTAAGGCGATTTCGGGAGAAGGAGCTTCGGGTAAAGCTGAAAATGTTTCATCATTTTTAAAAAAATGTCCTTCTTTGATTAAGGGATATTCACCGAGAGACATCTATAATGCCGATGAGAGAGGCCTGTATTTTAGGACTCTAACCGACAAAACGCTCACATTAAAGAAGGAAAAATGTGTTGCGGATAAGTATCCCAAAGAGAGGTTTACAATTTTGCAAATATGGCGGGTGAAAAAGAAAAACTCCTAGTCATTGGTAGGGCAGCCAAACCCAGAGCTTTTAAAAACATTAATGTAAATAACCTGTCTGTAACTTGGAAATACAATAAGAAAGCTTGGATGGAGTGGTTGTAAGACCTAGATTGGAAAATGGCTAAAGGAAAAAGAAACATTTTGTTATTTTTAGACAATACGGCTTCTCATCCAAAAGACGTTCGCTTAAATAATATAAAAAAATTATTTTTACCCCCTAATTGTACATCAGCTTGTCAACCACTTGACCATGGGATTATAAAGAATTGCAAAACTTATTACCGAAGTCTAATACTCAAACATCTGCTAGTAAACATTGATACCGCTGGTACAGCTTTTGAGTTAATAAAGAAAATTGCACCACTGGATGCAGTTCATTTGGCAAAAACCGCTTGGGACCAAGTAACCCAAGAGACAGTTCAAAATTGCTTCCGCAAAGCAGGATTTAATCATGTAAATATGCAAAGTGTTAACTGAGTTAACTGAGGCTGATACATCTGACCTAGAAGATGATTTGCCTCTTAGTATACTTTCAGATATCCTCAAAAATAAGAATTTATTGAAATTGACGGATAATGAAAACCTTAATAATTTTTTGAACATGGATGAAGATTTATATGTTGAAGATCCAGATTCAGAACAAGAAATTACAAATCCGGTTGAAATACAAGAACTTTCGGAAGATTCTGATGTCGATGAGGTTCCAGTGCCAACAGAAGCTATCCCAAATTATGGTAAAGCTATTACCCTGACCAAGCAGCTCAAAAGTTTTGTCGAAAATCACGGAGATACAGAGTCTTTGGAGTTTCTTTCTAAATTAGAAATACGATTTCAAGACGCCATTTTAACGAAAAAGGGAAGACAAACAACAATATATGAATTTTTGCGTCCTTAAAGTGGCTATCCATTTCATTGTTTTATATTACATATTACAGCTATGTATCTATGTACATACATATATCATACTTTGTATGTATATACCTAAAGGAAATACACTTTTTTTTCTTAAGTTTAAAGTTTATTTATTTTAAGAACATTTATATACATATACGATTTAAATCTATACGGTTTTTGTTGTGTCTGCTACATATTTCTTTTATGCGGACGCCCCTCCTGAACGGACAGTTGCAGTTTAAGCGATCGAATTAAGAAACACTGTGTATTATAAATGCATTTAAAAAATGTAGCCTAATTTCCGCACGTCACTAAAACTTGCCCCTCTTTGCCGAGACTGCTCATATAGAAGTCAACAAAAATTGTGTTGGGCAGTGTCAATGTAAATTATAGCAATTACTATGTAAATATGCTCCCTGTATATTCTACATTCTAATTGCTTAAAACAACTTCCGCTTCATAGAACTTATTTCATTAATAAACTTCTTGATATATTAATGAATGACAGTAAATTTTCTTAGCCACAACAGAACACTTAATAGCTCTCTTAATAATAGAGTTTTAACGCTCTCAATTCGTTTCGAAGTGGAACAACTGGAGCAATTAATCACATTCTTCTGAGAATTTCATTCGACAATTAGTTTCGCGTTACTGATTGGTGAACTACTTTTTTATCCATTCTTCAATTTGTATCATTACAACAATGGTAATGTGTATATTTGCAATACATCTGTAAACAAATAAAAGCAAAATATTTTTGATGTTAATATCCTCTAGCAAGGTTAACTGCAGGATGGTGATTCTCCTCTTTCTTCTTTTTCCTAATAGTACAAGTTTTCGACTGCAAAATCGTGACGGCAGCTACTAGCCTTCACGAAGTTATAATAGCTCTCTTGAGTCACGTTGAAATCAAGATCCGGGCCAGCATTTTTATGTGTAATATATATATATATATATATATATATATTACATATACAGTGAAATCTCCCTTGAACGGACACCAACGGGACCAACTGAAGATGTCCGTTCAGGAGGGGTATCCGCATAAAACAAATATTTAGTAGATACAGCATAAAACAAATATGTAGTAGATACAACAAAAATCGTGTTTTAACGAAAAATGAATATATTAAAGAAACTAGGGCATTTAAGTCGTATATGTACATAAATAATTTTAAAATAAATAAGAAACTTTAAACTTAAGAAAAAAAAGTTTATTTCCTTGAGATATATACATACAAAGTATAATATATGTATATAGATACATAGATGTAGTATACAAAACAATGAAATGAATAGTCACTTTAAGGACGCAAAAATTCATATATTGTTGTTTGTCTTCTCTTTTTCTTTAAAAGGGCGTCTTGAAATCGTATTTCTAATTTAGAAAGAAGCTCCAAAGACTCTGTATCTCCGTGATTTTCGACAAAACTTTTGAGCTGCTTCGTCAATGTAATAGCTTTACCATAATTTGGGATAGCTTCTGTTGGTACTGGAACCTCATCGACATCAGAATCTTCCGAAAGTTCTTGTATTTCAACCGAATTTGCAATTTCTTCTTCTAAATCTGGATCTTCAACATACAAATCCTCATCTACGTTCAAAAAATCATTAAGGTTTTCATTATCCGTCAATTTCAATAAATTCTTATTTTTGAGGATATCTGAAAGTACACTAAGAGGCAAATCATCTTCTAGGTCAGATGTATCAGCCTCAATTAACTGGTCTTCACTTTGCATATTTACGTGATTAAATCCTGCTTTGCGGAAGCAATTGCGAACTGTCTCTTTGGTTACTTGGTCCCAAGCGGTTTTTGCCAAATAAACTGCATCCAGTGGTGTAATTTTCTTTATTAACTCAAAAGGTGTACCAGCAGTTTCAATGTTTACTAGCAGACGTTTGAGTATTAGACCTCGGTAATAAGTTTTAAAATTCTTTATAATCCCATGGTCAAGTGGTTGACAAGCTGATGTACAATTAGGGGTAAAAATAATATTTTTATATTATTTAAGCGAACGTCTTTCGGATGAGATCCCGCATTGTCTAAAAATAACAAAATGTTTCTTTTTTCTTTAGCCGTTTTCCAATCTAGGTCTTGCAACCACTCTGTCATAATTTGTCCTGTCATCCAAGCTTTCTTATTGTATTGCCAAGTTACAGGCAAGTTATTTATATTAATGTCTTTAAAAGCTCTGGGTTTAGCTGCCCTACCAATGACTAGGAGTTTTTCTTTTTCACCCGCCATATTTGCACAATGCAAAATTGCAAACCTCTCTTTGGGATACTTACACCCAACACATTTTTCCTTGTTTAATGTGAGCGTTTTGTCGGGTAGAGCCCTAAAATACAGGCCTGTCTCATCGGCATTATAGATGTCTCTCGGTGAATATCCCTTAATCAAAGAAGCACATTTTTTTTAAAAACGATGAAACATCTTCAGCATTAACCGAAGCTCCTTCTCCCGAAATCGCCTTAAAACTTATATTGTGGCGGATTCTAAATTTATTGAGCCAACCAGAAGAAGCACTGAATATAGAATGTCCCAAAGAAGCGGATATTTCTCTTGCTTTACATCGTATTAGCGGACCTAAAAAAAAGTTTTTTGCGTTTTTGTCACGACAAACCTATTATCACTTTTTTTATCTATTTTAGAATTTAATATGAAAAGAAAATCAACGCATTAACACAACAAAATCTTATCTAAAAAAATCATGTGCATACCTGTTAAAGGAATCCCTTTATGCCGAGCTGCTGTAAACCAGTCATAACACAATTTGTCAATTTTAGAACCATCACCCGTCAACAAGCTTGTTTTTTCATTCAAATTGCTGTTCGACATTCATTTGTTTAGAAGGATTTCTTTATGTTTAATTATATCTGCAGCTTGTGCTTTTCCAATATTAAAACGCTTGGATAAGTTCCTTACATTTAATTTCTCTTTATTGTAAACTTCAACAATCTCAAATTTTTGTTTAAGCGTGAGAATTTTTCTATTTGGAGCCATTTCTACAATGAACGTGTCGCCCACTGTGTCTTTTCCGCATAGACATCAGACTAATATTGAAAGCAGATTCAATCGAAAGCGTACACCCAAAGAATAAGAACGGTAAATCCCCGACCAATTTGGGGAAGTTCTTAATTCACGCCAGGCAGTAATGCACGACATAGGCTGCGTTTGTACCGAAAGATTAAAGTCGGTAAATCTCCGGTTTACTCGGGGAAGTCCCAGCGAAGTTGGAGCGCGGCGCGATTGAGAAATGCAATAGCAGTACTCTCGATATAAGACTAAGATAAGGCGTTTCTTTTTATTTTATTTTTTGTCCGGTTAAGAGAACATTTTCTCGTGTCCGCGTCCATTCAAGAGAATGTCCGTCCAAGAAAGAGTTGATACAATGGAAATTATATGAGAGCCGGTCGAGACCATGAGAAATTGTCCGTTTAAGGAAGGTGTCCGTATAAGAGGGGTGTCCGCGAAGGGGAATTTCACTAGAAGAAAAGAAAGAAGAAAACTGTAAATGCGGTATAACGGAACTGGGCTCTAAAACAGATTACGGTTTTTATTTACATTTTACACAAAACCTAAAGTAGCAGTAGTAGTAATAGTGTTCATGGTGATCGACTACATGCTTAGAGCTGAGACCATAAATGCAGCAACATACTGTCAGATGTTTCCACGACTTCGCAGCGCTATTAAAAACAAGCGGCGCGGAATGCTAAGTGCTAGTGAAGTAATCCTCCTTCACGATAATGCACGTCCGCGTTAGCGGGAGTGACACAGGACGTAGCCCCAAACTGAAAGATTTTTTGAGTGGACAACACTATGCAAGTGACGATGAACTTAAATAAGCCGTTAATCAGTGGTTCAACAACTTGGCGGCAACTGAGTATGCAGAAGGCGTAGAAAAGTTGATAAAACGGTACGAAGTGTGTGCCTAAATTTCAACGGTGACTACGTAGAAATATAGCTTGGGTATCTAATTTTATGTAAAATACAAATAAATTTCTATAGAAAAAATCGTTCTTTACTTTTGGAATGGCTCTCGTAGATAAAAGTGAACTGCAATAGATCGACATGATGTATTCTACACTAAAAACATTTGAAGAGAATGTTGTTGCAAAGTGTTATATTAACAACACCTTTCAATCTGTTAGTGTTTATATTGCAAGGTAGTATAGATTCCACAAAAATTCCTTGGTGTAACTTTCGTTTAATCAAAAATCGAATTATAAATATTTTCCGACCATAGTTGATAGGTATAGTCTCATAATATCCCCTAAAGTAAGCTTCACTTTATTTAATTTAACAATATTCGCTTATTCTCTCTTTGATTACAGAAATGAGGCACCTATTCCAAAAACTCAGCTTCCTCTACGAGCCATACGCCCTAGGCATAATATGCGTAGGTTACATTATGGGGGAGTTAGGCCACTACCTCATAGGTGTTACGTCGAAAGCGATAGCTATGGATTTACACTACGGCGACGTATCGTGCCAGCTAAACAGTTCCTTGTACGAGACCACGGGCGTCAAAAAGGACTGCAGGAGCGCGAATAGTTCCGAAAGGTAGGCCGCATCTTAGGAACCTTCTTTGACGCTTAAACTAACATGGCTTCATTTCTGTTTTGTTTGTTTCAGTTGCCACGACTTCAATACGAACGATACCACCTATTGCGAATGGACCTATAACGGATTGGGGTTGGATTATCAAATATTGGCAGGGCCTAGTTTCATCGCCGTCTTTACGGTGGTCGGGGTGATTTTAGGATTTGCCGCTGATAAATTCCATAGGGTTAGGATGTTAACGGTTTGCACCGTTGTGTTTGCAATAGCTATAATCGTTTGTGGAACCGTTACTGAATATTGGCAGCTGGTGTTGCTGCGAATGATAATGGCTGCAGGGTGAGTTAGTTTAAATTTTTGACGTGATATAGTTGACGACGGATTATAGTTAAAGTTGTTTGGGCTATTAACTTCATTTGTGGAGCTTATACAGTTCGACGTTTCGGTAGTGTGTCTACTGCCATCCTCAGATCATTAATTTTTCTTTAAGGCAGGTTTTAAATTGATAAATAGATATTTTCCGTAAAGTAGCAGGTAGATTATTATATATTTTTACACCCATACATATAAAATTTGTTGCTGTTACGGTTAGCCTGTGATTGAGCAGATGTTCATTTAAATTCTTTATATTGTACTTATGTACTTCGACCTACTTCCTATGGAACGGAGAATTCTACGAACAAGCGAGTGATGCTGCAATGGGATCTCCTCTATCACCTGTCATCGCCAACATCTTTATGGAAGCACTCGAACATGAAGCCATCGAATCTAGCAGGATGAAACCTAGATTCTGGTACAGTTATGTAGATGACACCTTTGTCATATGGCCGCAAGGACCAAGGACTCTAGAGGAATTCCTGCAACACATCAATAGACAACATGCTAAGATTAACTTCACCATGGAGACCGAAGAGGACGGCAACTTACCATTCCTAGATGTGCTAGCGCACCGACAGCGACAAACTGGGCCAGAGTGTGTACCGGAAGAAGGTCCATACAGACCGATACCTACATGGAACATCCCACCACCATCCCCAACAGAAGAGATCCCTCATCAACACATTGTTAAGAAGAGCGGAGAAAATCAGTGACGAATATCACTGGAATAGTGAAATACATCACGTCAAAAACGCCTAAGAACGCATAAGAAGGGCTATAGCACAAAAAAGACATAAGAGAACCACGGAAACAGAAAAAGGACGAAGACCAACAACGACCAGCAGGTTACGCATATCTTCCATACATAGTCGGAGTCACCGATAGATTAAGAAAGACCCTATGAGAAAAGAACATTACCACACGATACAACACGGTGACCAGAATCGAACAGCTACTCCCTCCTAACAAGGACGTGTTACCGAAAATACGAGCAAAAGGCATATACGAACTAAATACGAATGTGGAAAAAACTACATCGGTCAAACAGGACGGAGTATTCAGTGCAGGGTGAAAGAACACAAGAGAGACGCATGCCTCAGACATAATGAAAAATCCACAGTAGCAGAACACCTGCACCAACAAGGAGACCACCTGATAACCTACAGCGACGTTAAGGTATTAGCCAGGACCAGCCACTACTACCCGAGGATAATACGCGAATCTATAGAAATAATGAAGAATACCAACAAGTTCAATCGCGAAGAAGTATACAAGATTAGCAACACGTGGATGTTAGCACTGCGGAGTCATCATACAACGAACTACGCGATTCAACGGAACGGAACAGTTACGGATCAGCAAAGCGGAACGGTTATGGATCGACAAAGCGGAACAGAAATGAAGAAGTAAGAGACAACAACACCAATCTTTAGAAACCTTCTGAAGAAGCTGACAGTATGATCAGCGAAACGTCAAATAAAACAGTGGGCTACGGTCGTAAAAGCCTACACTCAACTAATGGTTTATATTTATTCTTCTGGACATACACTTTATTTCATAAAACTTCAAATCAACTGATAGTACATGTCCTAACTCCATCTTCAAGTTAGCCCAATTAATTAGGAGTACGTAATTCGAGAGTACAAAAACGAGACGGTTTTTACCAAAAAAAAATAAAGAAAAACAACCAGAAAAAAAACATTGAACGAATGATCAATCTGACAAGCAACACCCCTTACCAGGACTACGAGGGGAGGTCTAGAAGTTCGTGGAATGAAAGGGTTTTAAATAAAATAAAACAATAAATCTATTATTCCTTTTCAATATAATCACCCTTAAGCACAATACATTTATTAGATCTATGAATTAATTTTTCTAAACCATCATAAAATTTTTTATCTTTCGCCTCAAAATGGGTCAGAATTGCCTCCTTTACCTTATTGTCGTCGGAAAACTTTTTTCCACGTAATTCTTTTCTTAAATTGGGGAACAAATAAAAATCACTAGGTGCCAGGTCTGGACTGTAGAGTGAATGGACTATTGATTGAAAGACATGCTTGTGCAGAGCAGCCATTGCATCTTTGGTCTTGTGAACCGGCGCATTGTCTTGCAAGAGCAACACACTCTTGGTCAATTTTCCTCGACGTTTTTCCTTGATGGCCTCCTCTAATTTTTCTAATAACGCTGCGTAATATTCTCCGGTTATGCTCCTACCTTTTTCTTTGTAATCAATCAATAATATCCCCTCACAATCCCAAAAACAGTAGCTATCGTCTTTCCAGCCGATTCTGACACTTTGAATTTATTTGGCAGTGGTGTCCCCTTTTTATGCCATTACATGGACTCCCGTTTGGACTCAGGCTCAAAGTGATGAACCCATGTTCCGGTAACAATCCGCTCCAAAATCTATGCAGGTTTGTCTCCACACGACTCCAAAAATTGTTTGGACGCACAGACGCGCTGCTGCTTTTGCACTGACTTTTGTCATACCCAGGTGGTCATGTAGGATACGCAAAATGGTGGTATCTGATACTCCAACTAATGCAGATAATTGTCTTTTCTTCAAACGGACATCTTGCAATACAAATTTTTGCACTTTTTCGACGATGTCTGATGTGGTGGCCCCAACTGGCCGCCCTGAGCGGGGATCGTCTTCAATCGACTCCCGACCATGTTTAAAAAGACCATGCCACTTATAAATCATTGATTTACTAGGGCACTGTTCTCCATAAACGGCTTCCATTTCATTCAATATGGTTTGAGCGTTCTTTCCTTGCTTTGTACGGAACTTTATCACAGCACGGTGTTCAATTTCCTCCATAGTTTCAGTTTTCTTCCGGATTGACTTATATCGCAGGCAACTATTCGTAAACGACTGATGCTATAGGGCTGCAACTTAACTTATATACTAATGATGAGTCGCCAATCAGAATGACACCTAGCGAGCGCATTTGAGGCTCAGAAAACCCAAGAAAAATGCTGGAGCGAACATCATACCTCCAATGCGTCAGAGCCATCAGTCTCCATCAACTGGTAGTATCATTGGGTCGTATTTCTTTGAAGATGTGCTAGAACTAGCGGTATCGATCAATGGCCTGCGCTAATACTTTCATAGTCTTTAATGTTGATGTTTATTGGGAAAAATGCAAAGCATGTATTTGGTACCCCGTGGTACCATATGATCATGTAAATTTACCCTCTAGCAAGCCATAAAATTTCTTCTCTTCTTCAAACTTAGGTTTGTAGAATAATTTTAAAAACATGTAAATTATAATATAATTATATAATAAACGATCTGCACTATGGCACATACATACAACTGTCGGTCAACCAACAACCTTCCGAAGAAAATGAAGGAGTTTATATCGTCGAAATATCAAGAAACCACGTCTCATTACAATGCGGACCAGCATCAGACTAGAGACAACACTCAAGAATTTAAAACAACATTATTACAAGCGCGAAAATATCAGAATCAATATAACATATTATCTTTGTCTTCACATGTCAAGCTGCTATGCAGACTTTAAGAATTGTTTGAAATTTACAGACTTTTTACTTCTTTGTAGTTACCATATTGTGGATTAAATTTATCCTTTAGCAAGCCACGACATTTTTTTTTCTTTAAACTTAAGGTGGTGGAATATTCTGTGGCATTTCGACGTTTTGACAAATAACTACACACAAACCTTTCAGTTGCAAAAGTAAAGAGTTTAATAATAATAAGGAATGGTTAATTAATTAACATTAAACGTCAAACGCCACTCCTCGTGTCATTTTACTGAGGGCATTCTGCAAATTATGTAATGTACCTTCCTCGCAAACATTTCGGATAGCTTCAGTAAGTTCATCAATTACATAAGGACGATTTGCAAATATTCTATTTTTTAGGTGTAGATACATAAAGTAGTCCATAATTGTTAAATCGGGAGATTTTGGTGGAAAGTCTAATATCCGATTATAAAAGAATTCGTGCAATAATTCCATCGTTTCCCTTGCAATATGGTGTGTTGCATTATCTTGCTGTAACTGTTCTAAAAACGATTGTAATAAATTATTTCGATTATTTCGACATTAAAGAATATTGGACCAATAATCCGTCTACGAGAAACAGCAAGCCGAACCCCTATTTTTTTGAAAATTCAAGGTCTCTCAAGAATTTCATGTGGATTTTCACTAGACCAGATGCGCATTGTATGTTTATTTATATATCCTGATAAGTGACGCCATGCTTCATCCGAGAAGAAGGACTTGTCAAGAACATCATCATTATTCATCGTATCTGAAGACCATTGACAATAATTAAGCCGAATTGTGTAATCAATGAGTAAAAGCTTCTATATGCAATGAAACTTGTATGAAAATTTTTGTAAATCTTTTTCAAGGATTGCCAGGCATGTCCCATATGAAATTTGCGCTTGCTGCGAAAGCTTACGAATAGATATTTCTTAGATGATTGAGTTATTCGTTCCTCAATATTTGTTATGTTTTCGGCTATCCGTTTTGATGTTTACCACTACCTGGTTTTCGGAACATAGACTCTGTTTCACGAAATTTTGCCACTGACTCTTGAATAATTTGCCGCAAACTGTCATATGTTACTGGAAAATTTGGAAATTCTGCCCGAAATTGATTGCAAAGATTCGATAATAAAAACTTTGTGCTTTATTGTAGATAAACATTCATGTGTCAATAAACCAATACAGTACACATGACAAATGTATTTGTCACTGTCAATTAACTACTCACTACCAACAAGATACTTTGAAGAAATAATTTCATGGCTTGCTAGAGGATAAATTTAGACGATCATATAGTAGTAGATCATAATCTAAAATTTATAATCAATTCGACAAAAATTAAGTCTCCATTTTAGACTTAGTACCTTCAAATACCGTGGGATATTGGCAATAGAAAGTATATTAATTTCTTCCTTGACTAGTTTTTTGAAAGAAACAAATACGAAGGCCAAAAGCAAGTTTTTGCCGGACCAACCTTTAAAAAAGATCGCATTTTAAAGTTAATTGGTAATTGGTATGTTAGTTTGTAAATTTTGTAACTACGTGGCACAACAAAAGAAAGCTTGCTACCGAAATTCCGTATTCTAAATCGTATGCGCGCATTCTTTTGCGAACTTTCAGGCGGCATAATGAATCTATGAAATCAAGCTGACGTGAAAATATTATTTATAGCCACTTCGTTAAACAAATGACAAAAAATTCCAACAATCTAAGTATACCAGCAAACTAATTTATAATTAAGATTGAACGGCTGACCATTACCTAATCATGAATTGACATTCGTGAATAGGTTAAGCAAGAGGAATGCTTATAGTTGCTAATTAAATTATGTATGTGGTGAATAAAAAAACTTACTGTTAATTAATAATTTCATTATTACGCTGCTATAAAAAAAGGAGATTTATGGATAGCAAGAACTTAGAAGTAATATGGTATAAATTCATTATTTCGCAAACTGTAATTATAAATAAAGAAAGAATATTTAGCGAATTAATATTATGACAATTATAACAAGATTAAGCATACTATTCGTTAGGCGAAAGTAGCAATTCTTGGTAGAATAAGTAAACTGATTGTTAAATTTATTACGTTTAGTTTAAGTAAAATACGAGGTAGGCGCCATAAATTCTCGGCCTGACAGGCTTATACAGGTTCAAGCGTGTTTAAACTCCGTCACGGTGATTCATCCTGTTTCAGTTGTTTTAAGACTTTCCATTCTGCAGGAGAGATATTACTTTTTTGTAGTTTGGATGTTCGAAACGTCTGATTGTGGCATCCACGTTTGCTATGACCGGACTTTACATTACATAAACATACTTAAACTGTGATGCTTTGATAACTTCAAAATGTTATACCATCCAATGCATTCAATAATTTACTTCACATCATGAAAACAATGTTTTTGCTTTGAATAATAACGATAAAAGAAAGATTTTGATGCGTGTAACATGCAAAACTCTACAGCTTTTTCTATTTACGGAATAGATTGATATGCTGCTATTTTGCAGTGTAGTAGGGTACAAGATCGTAGTGCTACAGTTTTGATAATATTTGGGATTTACGTTCTTTTACAGTTTCAATTTCGGTTAGATGTGAGAATGGTATGGAGAGATTGCTGTAATATACTTAGCAAATACTGAAGAATTTATAATTGCCAACATACGGCAGCACAAAATAAATAATTTAATTGGTAGGAACTTGCTTTTAATGATATTGTGTGTGCTGAGATATTACGATATATGTACATATCTACAGATATTGTGACACCTAGGTATAAACAGCGACTTGAACTCACATTCAGTCTCGTGGTGGAGCTGGTTAGCACGTTGCGCCGGTAACGTTTAAATCCAACCTTGACTGATATTTGTTCGGGAATTTGAAAACGTTGGTAAAATGTAATGAAATCGTAATTTTATCATTATTATTATCAATGCAGATTTTTTTACCATTTTTGAATATCTGTGGCAGGATTCCAATTTCTACGTAACGATTTTAAAAACACGAACTTTATGTTGATTTCAGAGAGTCCGGCTGCAATCCTTTGGCAACAGGCATACTGTCAGATATATTTCCTGAAGACAAACGAGCCCTAGTCATGTCTCTTTTCAATTGGGGTATCTACGGTGGATACGGTATCGCATTTCCTGTCGGCAGATACATTCCACGATTGAATATATGGGATTTGGTAAGTTTTAAACGTACAGCTACAGATTTCCAAATTTAAAATGAATATGGGATTAGTATGCAAACTCCTTCCGGAATTGGACCATATCATGATGAAATATAAAATAAAATAAAAGTAAGAGGAAAAAGAAATAAAAAAGGAAAAGAAAGAAAAACATGAGAAGAGGGGGTGAAAAAGGAAAGGTGAAATAAAGAGTAAGAGAAGGAAAGAGTTGTTTCGCCCCCGTCGTAGGAGGCTTCTTCAGGAGAAAACAGGGAACCCACAGTGGCACGGCACCTCGACGTGTAAACCATGCTAGAGACGGAAACCTTTTTGGAAGAAGGTCACGGCAACTCAACGTGTTAATCACGCTAGAGGCGAAAACCTTCAGAAGGTTTCACGTCGAGTTACCATGACCTTCTTTCAAAGTGGTTTCACGTCTAGTGTAGTTTACACGTCAAGTTACCCTGTTTTCTCCTGAAGAAGTCTTCTAAGACGGAGGCGAAACGTCGAGATCCCACCTTTCTCTTTCTCTTTTTCTTTCCTTTTCTCTTTCTTTCTTTTTATTTTTTCTGTTCCCCTTCTCTCCTTCCTTCTCTTAGTCTTTATTTTTTTCTTTTTCCTCTTACGCTTATTTCATTTATATATCTCATCATGATACGGTCTATTTCCGGAAGTAGTTCGCTTATTATTGATTCTGGCCGTGGAAGCCTATGTATTCATTTCATGAATGTAGGATTAAAATTCATATATTAGCAATAAGTGTTATTGTCAAACCGAAAACAACGTTGTTGGTCGCTGGTACTTTGATTGGGGTACTCTAAAAAGTGGTATGCTTTAGGGTTCGGTGCTAAATTCTTTGTTTTTTCTTCTTTCGCTAAATGATATACCCAAAATTACAAGTACCAACGTCAAGGAGCAAATAATAAAAACTACCGCGGCATTCGAAAATTGGTTTGCTGAAAACAAGCTGAAACCTAATGTTAACAAAACGAGAATCAAAGGCAACGGGTTTATTTATAATGACGACACAGAAACTTTAAGAATACGCGTTAACAGTAGATTAATTGGAGGACACATAATTGAATGTTCATACTATAGTCTCCTCCGTGGATCGACAGATCGCACTTAACACTGACTTTCTTTATGCACAATTGCGACTGCAATATAGAATTATTTTAATAATCAGAATTGTTGTTTGAACTATTTCCATCGTTTATTGAACTTACATAGTCCGACGTTTCGGCAGTTCGTCTACTGTCGTCCCCAGTGTAGCCCTGAGAAGGTCTGTTGCTTGCCAGAACAATTTAAAAAAATAACTAAATCAGTCATGACAACTATAGTTAATAAAAAATCGGGAAGACAAATACGTCAGACGAAAATCATCGAAGCATGATTGTTCTGGCAAACAACAGCTCTTCTCAGGGCTACCCTGAAGACGGAAGTAGACGAACTCTTGTTATTATGAGAATCCATCGTATACATCCTTCAAAAAAGATGCATTAGAAATGATTCAGAAATAAAATGAAGAAATTCTTCTACACCCATGTTTATATGCTTCCCTTGACTATTGATTACTCCAGATAATTCAAAAGCTATGGTTCTTTGTAAATGCAAACTTCGTAAGACGTTAGTTGATTGGATTAATTTGACAATAAGTGGAAAGGTTATTCAGGTGGCTGAAAATTGCCATAAATCTTGGGCTGATTATTGATTCCCAACTGCGTTTCAAGAAACACATATGTCCCTTTGCTAAATTAAAAGTTCTATATGAATGCAGAGATAGTTTATTTGCCAAACTGTGTAGGAGCCTTTGTGATGTACTTGTGTTATCTTACTTTAATCATGCTAATGTATGACATATACCATATTCAACAGGTCCAGAACTAGTATTTGCATTTCATTTTGACTGAGAGAATATGGTCATACATATCACATACTTTGCCTTGGACAGGATAATTAAGTCTGGCTTGACTTAGAAATATAAGCATTTCTTTTCAAATTACAGGGATGGAGAATTACTTACTACGGTTCAGGGGTTATAGCTTTAATAATAGCAATTCTAACCGGTTTGACGTTGAAGGAACCCGTAAGAAAATCCATTGGTGAGGACGCTGCAGCTCAAGCTTCTGGGGATGCCAAAAAGATAACAATATGGAACATCATACTAGAACCTAGAGTTGTTTTACTTTGTATCGCTGCATCTATAAGGCACTGCGGTAAGTATCGAAAACCGTCATCACTTAGCGTGTTTCATATTTTTAACTTAGAAACACAACCCCGGTACTCGGGTTCTTTGCCGCGTTGTAATACTTGACGTTTGAATCATCTTGTCGTGATCTTCTTCCGAATGACTTGTTCTCAAGAAGATACTCAAAGAACCCGAGTGCCGAAGAGCAATCAGCAACAATGGCTGTGGCACCCTGAAGACTACAACTAACTCAACAATCATATGTTTTCAGGTGGCATGTGTTTCGCGTACAACTGCGACCTCTACTACGAAACCTATTTCCCAGACTACGACTTGGGTTGGTGGCTTTTCGCAGTAACCATCGTCATAGGAAGTATTGGCGTAGTCGTGGGGGGCGTTGTTTCGGATAAATTCGTTGCAAAAATGGGGATCCGATCAAGAGTGGCCGTTTTATCGATAAGTCAGCTGATCTCGACCCCAGGCGCGTTTGGTAGCGTCTACTTCACGCCAACTTGGGCCATGACAACGTTAGGTTTATCATATTTCTTCGGTAAAATGCAGATATATTCGCTGATTCGTTTGTTTATTGTTATTTCTTTTTGTAGCTGAAATGTGGTTCGGAATACTTTTCGCAATATTGGTGGAAATAGTACCTTTACGTATCAGGTCAACGACCGTAGGGATATTTTTGTTCGTTATGAACAATATCGGAGGAAATTTGCCGATCTTGGTGGATCCGGTGTCGAAAGTTATTGGATACAGGGAGAGTTTGTATATATTCTACGCAGGAGCGTATGGAATAAGTAAGTATAGAAACAAGGTTGGCTTTTTTAATGTAGTTTTAAATCTTCCCAGTAAAGACGAAATAATGCAAAAATACAGGATGTTCTATTCAAAATATTAAACTTGGTAGTATTTCCGGTAAAACCGGAAACGGTAGAAAGTTGCTAAATGAATAAACGGCAAATCCTCACTGCTTCAAGAAAACGTTCTTCGCTACAACCAAAAGATATTTGTATAGATGGAGATTTGTTAAGCAAAGAATAAAGAACGTAGCGCATAAAATTGCCGTTTATATTTAACACATGGGCTGAAAACTCCCGGACCTAACACAAAGATGACGCTAGTTTTATTGCAGTCACCCTTCTCTCAGTTAGTACTAATCTTCAAAAGACAGCTGTTAAAATTTCATGATATTCTATTCATTAGTTTGTGAGTTATTGTGCTAAGAGTCACGCTACTTTTGTTATTTTCAAAACAATGGATCAAAAACAATTTCGTGTTTTAATTTTACACTGCTTCTTGATGGGAAAAAAATACCGTTCAAGCAAAGCAATGACTTGAAAAGTGTTATGGGGACTCCGCTCCATCAGAAACAACAATAAAACGTTGGTTTGCTAACTTCAAACGTGGTCGTAGAGACACCGATGATGCAGAACGCAGTGGACGTCCAAATGAGGCGGTAACACCAGAAAACATCAAAAAAATCCACAAAATCGTTTTGAATGATCGAAAAGTGAAGTTGCGTGAGTTAGCTGACATCCTACAGATATCAAAAGAACGTATTGGCTTGATATTGCATGAGCATTTGACTATGAGAAAGCTCTGTTCAAAGTGGGTGCCGCGTTTGCTCACTATTGACCAAAAACAAGAACGTGTTGATGATTCTGCGCAGTGTTCGGCCATGTTTAAACGTAACAAACCGGAATTTTTGCGTCGATATGTGATAATGGATGAAACATGGATCCATCACTTCACTCCGGAATCAAATCGCTCGTCATCTGAGTGGATAGCAACTGGTGAACCTCGGCCAAAGCGCCCGAAAGCACAACAATCGGCTGGAAAGGTTATGGTCTCGGTATTTTGGGATGTGTGTGGTGTAATATTCATCGACTATCTTGAGAAAGGAAATACCATCAACAGTGAATATTATATAGCGTTATTGGAGCGTTTGAAGGCCGAATTTGAAAATAAACGACCGCATATGGCAAAGAAAAAAATTTTCTTTCTTCAAGACAACGCACCGTGTCACAAGTCAATCAAAACAATGGCAAAACTACATGAATTGAACTTGGAATTGCTCCCAGATCCACCGTATTCGCCAGATTTAGCTCCCAGCGACTACTGGCTGTTCGCAGACCTCACAAAAATGCTCGCCGGTAAGATATTTCGCACGAATGAAGAGGTTATCGCTGAAACTGAGGCCTATTTTGAGGCAAAAGATAAATCGTTCTACAAAAGTGGTATTGAAATGTTAGAGCGGCGCTGGAATGATTGCGTTGCTCTTGATGGAGATTACGTTGATGAATAAAGCTGATTTTGAACCAAAAAAGACGTGTTTTCTTTGTTATGCCCGGGACTTTTCAGCCCATGTGTTATCTAATCATCTCAAAATTAATATTTGGAATTAAAATCAGCATATTGGCTTTTTTTAAATTCCACATTGCTAAATAAAAGTCTCTCACTCTTATGTAATTAAAATTTCGCATTGTAAATTTGAAAGAATCAACATTCCATGTATTTAAAATAAACACTTTGAATATTTAATTTTTTTCAGATGCAAATGTATATTAAAAGTATCACATTGTAAATTTTAAAAAAATCAACACAATATTTACAATACATGTTACACGCAGGCTGTAAAATGTCGATAGCGAATTAAAAACGCACCCTGTAATACTCGATTTCGAAACATCCTGTACATTAAAATAACTGGTTGCGAAATAAAAACACATCCTGTATATTAAAATAACTGCCTGCGAAATAAAGTCACACCCTGTACATTAAAATAAGTGGTTTCGAAATAAAAACACATATTGTACACGAACGCGCCACTAGCAACGCCATCTACTGTCCGCGGTGGTCGAGTTCCGAACTACAAGTGGAGGGTGCCATTTCTTGCGTTACCAGCGTTGAAATTCGAGTGGAGTGTGTGACATAAAATCGGCTAACTCCTTCTACTAAAATATAGTCTAAGTCAGGGATCAAACTACGTCCCGCGGGCCAACAACAGCGTTCGAGAACCGCTAATCCGCTCCGTACTTTCCCACAAGATGGCGCTGCACTACTGTAACGTGATTGAAATTTGCGCTTAATTCACAATTTCATGTTAGTATGATCAGCTTGGCCCTTGGAATTTATTGAAGGAGTCACTGTGAGTCTTAGAGTAACAAGTTTAGAGATCTCTGGTCTAAATCATAAATCACACGGAATATTGTCCCTAAACTGATTAATAAATGAATGACTTCACATGCCTTCCGTAAAGTCTAAGTTTTGTATGCATTCATATCAGCAAAATCTATATGTATAGGATTGTCTACACATGAACAATGTGATTTGAGTTGTTCAATACTCTTGGTATATCCGTTTCTAAGATCGACACTTTCTGAAAGACAAAAAGCTGCTTCCAATTCTTGCATATAAAACAAACAAACACAGTAAGAAAATGTAATTGGAAATTTTTCACGGTTTCCGGTAGGATTTGAACCTACACCTTCTGAGCAAATCGCTATTGAAGTCGCTAAATTTGAAATGGCAACTTTAACTACATTGATGTTATAACGGTTGCAGATATATCCCTGATATCTAAGCAGACACGATATTTAATACCAATGCCAAGAACATTATCAATTAAATATTTAAACTTAAATAGGGATTTAAGTAGTGATTTGTCCAGACGGTCTCCTTGGTGGAAGTAATTAAACACACCAGTCTAGCAAATAAGAGGTGTAGTTTCAAATCCTACAGGGAACCATGAAAACTTTTAATCAAATTTTCACAAACTAACTAAATTAAATTTAATGCCAAGGGAGTTTGAATTATCAGTCTGGTTATGATCATATTATATTCTTTTTATTTTGGAAAGGACTTTTGAGGCACCTTGTATTTAAGAAAAATAATTTTTGTTTTTAAAGTAACAACCTTAGCCTACTACAAGTATTCCAAATATTATGCAGGTGACATCTTGATCGAAAACATTAACAATATGAAATTTATGAAGACTAAAATATCAAAATAGCTCAAGGAGACAATAGTTACAAACACGTCTTCATTAAAGTAGCAATTTTATCATTATCGAACCACCTTCAAATTATTACACACAATTACAGTTCTTTTATCTACTTTACAGGTTCTATACTCTTCTTTTTCACGCTATTTTTTATGGAAGGACCAAAAACTGACGCTCCCCAAAAGGACTTTGGTCACGACAACAATATCTGCACAACAGCAGACGAAATGGTCACAGTCTCAACGATAAGTAATGGAGTTTATCCAAGAGTTAGTGATGAAAATAGTAAATTATGAAATTAGATACGTTGAATATTGACATTTCCGAAAAATATAGCGCGTTGAATTTGTGATAAAGAATCGAATTTCGTATAAAAGTACTTCATTCAAGTACGTTCCATGTAAAAAAGTATATCTGTTGGCTCCGGATTGTTTACGAGAGATCGCTGATATGTTATTTACGTTGTTTACGTTCACGTTTAATGTTAGTACATGTTCTTAGTATTATTTATACTTGCGTATGGAAGTGTAATTTGTATATATAATTAGTACCTAAAAGTTAAAAAAGTACATTTCGTTTTTTCGAATATCGTTTTGAATTGATCATATTGTGTACTGTTTCATTTTCTAAAAATATTATTAATTTGTAAACGAAGTCGAATAAAACAAAGTAAAAGACAGAATATCTCGTTTGATTTTGTTTATACTTTAAAAAATATAGTCGTAGATCTAAGGATGAATTTGTCGTGAACTTAATTTGTGTGTTGACGACCTACAATACACTATTTAAGATAGCGAAGCAGGAACTGTTTTCATGTTGCGGATGTTTAGTCTATCTAATTCCGATTGTTAAATGCATGAAAACAATTATAACTAGAGGCCGGATTATATGGAAAGTAGATATATTTTATTTTATTTATTTATTACATTTTACGTCTATGTAGATGTATTACAGTGATTAAAGTTGATTAGCGTTAATTAACTTTAATCAGTGTAAGACAAATAATCCGGTCTCTAATTATAACTATAAGATATGGCTTGCTGCATGATTCGATCAACTTATAAAATGAACCTTGTAACTACAAATTTATTATAGGTAAATAGCAATCCTACGTATAGATGGCGCGATTAGAAAAGTTGCTAAGGTAGAGAACTATTGAAACGATGAATGTTGACATTTCAATGATTTCAATTAAGGAATTTAGGTTATGTAAGGTTATGTTTACATATTAATTTGCTAATATTATCCTTATAAGACGCTATATGCCGCATTATACTACATCTTACAATTAATTTCACTAATCTGAAATATTCAATACGGAACTAGCTCTACGGTAAGATTATTTTACACGTGAAACCATTTATAAACACGTAATCGTATTAATTCCTTTTTATAGTGAAATATTGCAAAACCATGTCGATTTTACGACAAATTGCGTTGAGAACGATTACTAAAATACTACCTGCGTCAATTACCACAAGAACAAACACCTGCTCTTATCACATCTTTAACAAAATATCGGAATTCCAATTTCCCCAACATGACCTCTTAGCTATAGCAAATATTAATATTAACCAAAGCTGCGGATTCAAGGTAAAAGGTAGATTGAGAAAACGTTGTAAAGATTGCTACTTTGTTATGAGACAGCAGAGGTTATATGTAATTTGCAACACACACCGAAGGCATAAGCAAATGTCGCCAGTGAAAGATGAACGGAATACATGGATTTTGTCGCATGCCACACAAAGCAAAGTAAGACCATGGTAGCAATGTTTGTTAATTGTACATGTTTATTACGATGTTATTTTAGAAATAAATTATTACTATTGATACTTTGTTTTAATTTCACTTAATAAACGATATACTAAAGGTGTGATTTTGAATTGATAAACAAGTAATGAAAACTATTGCAAACCAAATTAGTTTCTCGTTATTCATTGTTTATGCGGGAAAATTGCTTTATCATATACACTTCGTCTATGTTAAAGTTTTTACGTACGTCATTGATGTTTATCCGTATGAAAGAAATTGATACCTCCGGGTCAAATTAAATACCGTGTAAACAGTTAATTTGAAAATAAATTTAATGTATTGTAGCCCAAACTATTTTATTTTAACAAAATTAATTATCTAATTTATTAATGTTTTACACCAACTATTTAATGAAAAATATATTAATTTGGATATCTAACATAACCTGAAATGGGTTAGGAATTTTAAATAGCAAATATAGACCAATATATGAAGGATTAAAGTAGATTTGTCTATGTAACAAACAATCAGCCTTATTAATAAAATAATAATAATTATTATTTCGGTATATACTAACGCACTATTCAAGTTATGTGATCTGTTTATCTTCTAGCGTTTGTTGTTGGTTGCCAAATATAGGTTAGCACCGTTTTTGTAAATAGTAGCTGTAAAACATTAACAAATCAAAAGCTAATTAATTTTGTAAAAATAAAATAATTTGCCCTACAATACATTAAATTTATTCTCAAAGTAACTGTTTATACAGTATTTAATTTGACCCAGATGTATCGATTTCTTTCATATGGATAAAAAAATAATGACGTAGGTAAAAGTGAAAATACACGAATGTAAGATGGCAGGGATAAAATAAAGCGCAGTGTTTCATGTAAGTTTTTATTAAAAAAAATTTCATACATACAAAAAAGTTGTAACACATATATTAACCACATCTTATATGATAAAAACTAAGCAAAAAAACTGGAAATCTATAATTTGTACTAAAGAATGGTGTTAATACCAGAGAAAAAGAATTACATTACTAAATAGTACTCATCAAACATAAGGAGCACATACTAAAGTTATAACTGAGAGTCTGTATTCAGGGGTATATGACGGCAATTCCAGGGACGGATCGAGGAGTAAACAATAAATCGGCCCGCTACAGAACGCTTACGATTTAACTAAAATACTATCAGAGCAAAAGCTCGCCTTTCAACGTCACCTATATTTGCCGCGACAGATGCAACTGCTTTTATACATATGTACACATCGCAACTTGTAAACATCGTTATTGAAAGCTAAGAGAGGAAAGGCAGTTATGTCCCCGAGTTAAACAAATTCGTATAATATATACATTATATACATAACATGTATTATTGTATCACTGTATCCAATTTCCTCTAAGTCCGGTCCTGGAATATATCCCAGAATGCAGATCCTTTGTTATAACTGCTATAGGAAAAGAACCGTAGAGAGATTACAGATAGATCATACTCGGTGAACATAAAATAAGAACAAGCACCATTTGTACATTGGCTTAGTACATCCATTAAACATTAATTTCACCCGATCTCAAGCGACAATAATAAGGAATATATTTGTACGTCGACTAAATACATTACATGCAAACCGTATTTGTTTTCGATTGTGTAAATACTAGATATGTACAGTATGATTTGGTATAGCTTCCAGTTAAGAGTTAAAGAAAAGGATGTAACAATACGGATTGGTTTTAAAAGACTAACGATAAATTTAAAATTCCCGCCGTGAATTTTTGGGCATGTCACGTGTTGAGAGTCGCCATTATTATTATCTATTAACGTCCTGTGCGGCACATTATTTATATTCATTTTATTTATTATTTATTTCGTTCTATTCCTTTTAAAGCTATTATTTATCGGCGTCATTTTCCAGGTACGTTTTTATGAATTTATATTAAGTTAAATAAGCTTATTATTTTATCATCCATATAAAAGCTATTTGGGACGCTACTGGCAAGGAGTTCAAAACGAAATCGCTAACCTGACAAAAATTTACCAAGGCAGGAAATTCAAAGTATCGTCAATCATATAAAATCAGTCTGTACAAGGATACATAAACCCATATTGGTGCAACCAAGTAAATTTGACAAGCGGAAAGTATGCGAACTAATTTACCAACATTTTGTCACTCTTTCCCGCTGGTCTTCATTTTATGTATTTGACAGCTGGATACAGACTCAGTCGCTGTCAATTAAGTCCAAAATACTAATTTATAATTTGCAATACATTTGAATTTGGCGCGCTAAGTTTCTTCGTTAAAGTATATATAGTACAGGGGGTTTTAATAAGAGCGCAAGATTTGAATTGCCCGCCATGTTTGGCAGTCATAATGATACGTGATTATGGCGTCACAGATCGAAAGTTGACAGATAGGAGTTAGTAAACATGGAGTATTACAGGATAGAAGAATGCGTCCTGATTGTTAAACATTATTATTAAAATGATGAAAGCTTAATTACCACCATTGGTAAAGTGCGTCCAATATTGGGTTGACAGAATGTTCCTAATTCATCTACTGTAAAAGGAATAATCGAAAAATTCGAAGGCACTGGTTCGGTTGGTGGTGCGAAGCTCGTAGAGAATCTTCAGAACAAAACATCACGGCAGTTCGCGAAAATGTGTGGCCGAAACTCCAAAGATGTCGATTTATCATCGTGCACATGAATTGGACATTACAACAGCCACTCAGCGTATTCTAACTAAAGATTTGCATCTCCACGCCTACAAAGTCGAATTGACTCAACAACTTCTGCCAAAAGACCAAGCACAGTGAAGAGAGTTTACCAAGTGGATCCTTGAACAAGCAGAAGTGAATGCCGATTTTGCGAACAAAATCATTTTCAATGTCGGGGCCTATTTTCACCTCCATGGCTTCGTTAATCGGTAAAACTGCCGCATTTGGGACGCAGAAAATCCACGAATGATTCGTCAGAAAGCAATGCATGCAAAACGTGTCATTGCCTGGTGTGGTTTGTGGTCTGGAGGAATAATTCGACCATATTTCTTTAAAGATGACGAATGTAATGCAGTAACGGTGAATAGCGAACGGTATCATGCTATGATAACGCAGTGTTTTGTGCTTCAATTGGAAAATATTGCTCTTGACGACGCGTGGTTTCAGCAGGACGGTGCTACATGTCACACCGCCCGTGAAATATTGACTGTCTTGCACGAGTTTGCTCGTGGTCGTGTCATTTCCCGGTTTGGTGTGCAGAATTGACCGTCACGTTCTTGCGATTTAACACCGTTGGACTTCAGGTTGGGAGGTTATCTGAAGTCACAGGTTTATGCCACCGAAGCATTGAAAGACGAAATTAGACGCTCTATGAATGAAATACCGCCACATGTATACAATAGTGTTATTGCAAATTTTGCCAAAAGAGAACGCATGTGCCAGCAAAGCTATGGTGATCATTTACAAGATATTTTGTTTCATATATAATGCCCAAATGTATACATTATAAATCAAGAAATATTAGTGTGTTACAAAAGAAACATATTTTATTGAGAATTCAAATCTTGCGCTCTTATTGAAACATCATCATTAGAACGACGATACTATTTTACCTGACGCATTTACTTGATCGGTCAAGCTTTTGGTGAGCGTCATCTAAATTCCAACCAAACACTAAAATTAAGCAAATGCGTAATTTTCGAATTCGTACCACGCATGCATCGCAGAAAAGTTTATTTTGTTGCTAAGTAACGATTGGCCAATGGAATAAATTAGTTAATGATTTTCGAACAGTAACAAAGGTATGCTGCAACCAAGTATAGCTTTGTCATCTTGTATGTTAGACAGTTGGGTACAGTCCTGTTCAATTTCGTTCGATGTTTAGATCGTTTTTTGTTCTACTTTGGGATTCTTTTTATATAAGTATTTGAAATATATTGCTTTTTTGATTATACATAACTGTTAGTCAAGTTCACAATACACATATTGTTTGCAGTTCACTTGAATCTATGCTGCTTGATTATTTTAATATTTCGAGTATAGTAAGACTTTCAAAATTTTTATTTGAGTTGTATTATCATTAGCTGCGTAAATAATTTGACAAGCTATTATTTAAAAGATTAGTATTTATGAAAATATGCAAAAAGTGTTTACTGCAGCGTTAAAGTGTACACACTGTAATAAAAATACAAGAAGTACTGATACAAAATATTTTAGCTCTCTAAAAAAAGGAGATTTGAACAGTGGATAACTGCTTGTCGGAAAAAAAAATTGAAAAACCGCAACTAATAACAATTAACGAATTAAGATTAATTAGATTTTTTTAACCTGATTTTTAGAGACCAGTAAAACAAATATTTAATGTATTATTTTGTTGCTAATGGTTACACATTCATTAATTTAATTTTCTTTCCTTTTCTTTTTGAATAGAATTAACAGTGATGTTTATAATACTGCAGCTTTTCTGTTCTTTTATTCTACTCTCTTTTGAAATATCTGATGCAAGAGGAAATCAAAAAAAAATCTATTCTTATTCCTTTCAACAGAAAAACAAGAATTATACTATAGAAGTTCGTATTACATTTTAAAAGAAAACAAAGTGGATGTGGATACAACCGTTTTAGGTTTTTTATAATCCTATTAAGCATTGTTTCAACTTTAGTAGTCAAGAAATAAGCTATTAATCTGTAATAACCTACGACGTTCACAAAATTTATATTTTGGTATTCCAGCCATTTTGGACGTGCGAAAGAAGTTTTTCCATATTTTCTTCGAATAGGCGTACTATAATCTTATAATCAACTTATGATATGGTACATAATACAACACATTTTTTTTAAAACTCTAATTTCCATCCTAAACTTTACCAATCCATACCGTATCACATTAATGTACAGTACTTACACAATCAAATTCATTCGTTACAAAGGAGTCCTATTTCTCGTTCCAAATGATATTCTTCGGCTAAATCGGTTTATTTAAAAAAAATGTGACTGATAGTACAAAACGTAATATGTAAAACCTTCTGAATACAGGCTTGGTCAGAAGTAGAGGACAAGTTAATAGATGACAGTTGACACATTGACGTATGATCTAAAATTCTTAATACGTCTTTACGTGTTTGTGACTAGTAGATAAACAATAATGATCTGCAGAGAAATGGAAGAAATAACACTTTGAATATTTACTTTAAACAAAATTTATTAGAAGAAAGTCAATCTGTTGTCAAATTTTATCATATCAGAACAAACGGTTAAATCAAATAAGTGATATGAGCTACTAGTATGCACTGTATCTAATATATCCTACTCGGGCTGAAGGTATATGATGATTCAGCTTTTTAATTTTTATTGTTCAGCTAAACGTGAGATTCGCTTCCCTATGCAGGGTATCACATTTAATACTTCCAGGTGCGTGCGCACAAAATTCTACGAGGCCATGCGTTGACACTTAACCTCACAACACAATGTTTCGGTACTAAATTAACGTGTGTGACACACATATAGCAAATGTAATGAAAAATCGTAAGTATTACAATATACGAGGGCGGATCGTCATCCCCACTCCTCACCGACTTCTAATAGGCTGTTTGATTAATGTTTTTGAGATTTAGTTAACTGACGTTTGGAGATCATATCTACATAATATCAAGTTTGTATCTCAAAGTGTTGTTGTGCTGTGCTAATTCTTGAATTGTGTGTCGTGATTGTTCATAAAAATAGATCTTGTAGAACAAAAACCCGTAATAAGATACCCCCAGAAAAAGAGCATGACGCCAACTCAAATTCATTATGGCAGCTATAGGTGAGTCTGCAGTTTCTTATGATATAGGTAAAGGTTGGTGTCGAGGTTTTAAATGCGGAAGAACATCCTGTGCAAATCTACACGCCGGTGGTCCTCCCATAACGGTAATAACAGACAGAAACCTTAAAAACATCAGAGACATTGTGGAAGATACTGACTTATGTAGTACACAACATACTGACTAGTCATATTTTTCATAAAAATATGGGTGCCCCGAATGTCAATCATTGATCAAAAAAGAAATCGGGTGTTCATTTACAAGTGAATTTAAGTGTTAGTATAACGGGACGGGGAAAAAAATTGTACATCAGAGAAAAGAGAGTTAATTTGCACCATGAAAGAGAAGGGCATATGAATTCCAAAAATATCACGAACATTAAATTGTTCACGTAAATGAATACAAAATGCGATAAAGCATATTCAGACGGACAAAACTTTAGAAAACAAGAAACGACTAATTTGATATTGATATATCGAAAAGAACAGTACGACGTCGGCTGGAGGAATTTAACTTACATGGGTTTTATTGCAGTACGAAAGCCACTCGTGTCAAACAAAAATCGTCAAAGAAGATTGCAGTTTGCGAAAATGCTCAAAGAAAAGCCGCTTTCTTTCTGGGAATTTATACTTTGGACAGATGAGAGCAAATATAACCGAGTTGGTTTGACGAAGAAATGTATGAGTGACGCCTCATCAATCAAAGATTCAACCCTAGATACACTACAGAAACACTGAGACATGGTGGGGGAAGTGTTATAGTATGGACTTCTATGTCATGGCATCGTGTATAGGGCCCTATATTCAGAATTACAGGGAACATGTATCCGTATATCGCAACATTTTAAAAAACCTGATGGAACTATATACTGTAACCTGGAGTTTAATGCACGACAATGATCCCAAACATACGGCGAAAACCGTAAAGCAGTCGCTAGAGGAGCAACAGATTCAAGTGTTAGAATGGCCCGCACAAAGCCCTGATTTAAACCCCATAGAAAATCTATAGGGGGATGTTGTGGTTGTTATACCGACTAAATCTCCAGCGACATTAGACCAATTATGAAATACTATTGAAAAAGCCTGTGGAGAGATGTCAAAAATTAGTTAAAAGTGTGCCGAGAAAATGTGCAACAGTGTTGGCTTGTAAAGGGTTTCCAACAAAATATTGAATATAAAAGCAAAAAAAGAATTTAAAAGAAGGAATAATACAGTATTTTGTGATTGTTATTAAGTATGCTATTTCTATGCCTACTTAAAAAAAATAATACATTTATTTTCTTAAATTGTTTATCTTGAAGTTTATAAAATATTACGTGTTTATTATAAACTGCATACCATCTACTACATTTTTGTTAAACTAAATTAAATAAATCACTTGTTAACATTTACAAATTTATCAATTCATCAGTTTACCTGTGCTATTTATATGGCCACCATTGTACATTACCACCAAATGTTTCTGTTTATACGGACAGATTTTTCACATCAATTTCATTGGCCAGTGCTTTAGTAGGCAAGAGAATTCCCTAAGATGGAGCCTCGAAAAAATATATTCAGCTAAAAAAATCAGGAAGAGGTTCATCAAATAGTTTGGTACGAGATCCCAAAGTGGCAATAGTAAAATGCGCATTGATTTTGCTTCTTTCGTGTATGGTGTTGAACCTGTAGGATCTTGCAAGCACTGGTCAAAACTTGATAAAAATACACTGAAGTAGGTTGACCTCACGTTATGAAGGAATACAACGAGAACATGGGTGGAATACATCTACTATATACGGTTATCAGTAGAGATCGGATTATATGCAAAGTGTATACATTTTATTTTATTTATTTATTATATTTTACGCCTATATGTAGATGTATTACACTGATTAAAATTAATTAGCGTTAATTAGCTTTAATCAGTGTAAGACATCTTACAAATACACGTAAAATATAATAAATAAATAAAATCAAATATATGCACTTTGCATATAATTCGGTCTCTAGTTATCAGTAAGTACGCCATAAGAAACAGAACCAACAAATGGACAGTATGTACAAATTTGCAGTATTAAGCAATGAAAAAAAAAATTCATAGTGTACAATTCTCTACCAATCACTGCATGAATTAAGTGCATTTCTACACATTGACAATGCCGTGTACTTATATCTAGTAATAAGGCAATAATTTAATTATTTATAATCGATTAGCTTTCAAAAATATCATCATGAGAACAAGACTCCTTTCTACGTACCTTAAAAGTGCCAACAACGAAAGGGATAATCTTAAACAAAAATCGAACAGGTTATCAACGAAATAACAAAATATATACACCTATACATATAACATAGAAAAATATAAAAAGAAAAGAAAAATTCAAACAAGAAATCATAGTAAGACGCAGGTATAATGTAAATATTAAACTACTTTAAAAAATTATCACATTTATGTATATTTTACCTTAACGTTATTGTAAATAATTATTACTCTATACATGTAGATATTACGATTTTTTCTCTTAGCAATATTTTACCAATGTTTTTATTGTTTAATCTCATGGAGAGATTATTTTACCCCGAATCTCCATTTTTGTTTATTTTATATTGTAAAGAACTATCCTAGCGAAAACCTCATCCCTTCAACATCTAAAAAAAAGGACAATCAAAACTGCATTGATTATTTTTCTATACGTTTTCGTTCAAATCTCCGCTAGCCGAAACGTCGACCTAGTCGAAACGGTCTAACAACACACACGGCCAGAATCCCGGGAAAATTATTCCACATACGGTGACCGCGAAAATATCTGTCACAACATGTATATACATATACGAGGGCGGATCCTAATCCCTCACCCCCTCACCTACTTCTAATTGGTTGTTTGATCAATGTTTTTTAAATTTACTTAACTGACATTTGCAGATCATATCCACATAATATCAAGTTTGAATTGAATTGCGTCTCGTGATTGTCCATAAAAATGGATCCTGTAGAACAAAGAGGCGTAATAAAATACCTCCAAAGGGCATGACGCGAATTCAAATTCATAGACATTATGGCAACTATTGTTGAGTCTGCAGTTTCTCATGATATAGTCAAACGGTGATGCTGAGATTTTAAATGCGGAAGAACATCCTGTGAAAACAAACATGCCGGTTGTCCTCCCATAACGGTAACAAAAAACATTAAAAACGTACACATTGTGGAAAATACTGGCTTATCGTACCATGTTGTGCATAGCATACTGACTAAAGAATTAGATATTACAAAGGATGAGTGTAAGATGGGCGCCCTTGATGGTAACCATTGGTCGAAAAGAAATCGGGTGTTGATTTGTAACCGTCTTTTGGAAAGGTACCGGCAAACAAAGGGAACTTTCTTAGTCGGTATGTGACCATGGATGAATCATGGGAGCACCACCATGATCGGAAGACCAAAGTGCAAAGTAGAGAGTGGAAACAGCTGGTGGAAAGGTTTTGCTATATGTGATCTGGGAAGCTAAAGAAATCGTTCTGACTGACTATTTGAAAAAGGGACAGATCATTACAAGGACCTACTACGCGCAATTGATTTCTAAATTGCAAGACGGTTTTAAAAAGAGAAACATCGAGGAAAGTTAAGGCACGGTGTGCTGTTCCAGCAGGATAATGCTTCCAGCCATACATCTGGTATTGCTATGGCTGCTATACACTAAACAGTCCCTATTGACTACACGCTGTTCCCCAAACTAAAAGAAATCTTAAAATTTTCCAGTAAAGTGATGTAAGCTGTAGAGATTTGCAGAGGTCGGTCAAAAATTTTTCCAGGAGAGAGAGATGTTGGAACACCGATGGACCAAGTGGATTAGTGTACAGAGAGACTATGTCGAAAAATAAAAAATATAATGCCGCTGTAGTTTTACTGTAGGGGGTCAGAGGTACAGCACAGAGATCCGCCCTGGTGTATATATTTATTTCTTACAAGCATTTAAAAGTTATTGTCAATATTTGCTGAGGTCATAATGAGGTGCTTTCCAATTTCAATGTCTTTGAACGTACTAACTTTGTAAGTGGAATGGTAATTCAATAATAGCATAATCGGTGCGTTAACAAACAAATGGCAATCATATATTCTTCCCACCACCCTGCGAAAAAAATAGCTTCATCTGTTCAATAGTTTTGTGGTGGTTTGAAAATCTTTTGACGCTACCTCATATACGCAAAAGAAAATCTTTCTCAAATCCCTCTCTAAAAATTTCTCTAATAAATTCATATAAAGACCATCATCGTACGCTATAGTTAAACTATGGGAAATAAAATGCGCATGCGTCGAACAATCTCCTTTAACAAAACTTTCACACTAATTTGATCGTTTAAAAACGGTTTAATGGTGGCTTTAAAATCTGCAGAAACAATGAATGTTTTATCTAAATTCAGCCTGATTTCTTTTCCTTTGAATACTATCCTTAAATTCAATAAACTATTAAAACGAAGCTATTATATGATGCCTGAGAACAGACACTAAAAACTACATGGCTTTGCATTAAATGTTTTAATTGATTTGTAGAGCTCATTCAAAACGAGAAGACACATACGCCAGACATGCGCAATAACGAAATGTTCGAATGAGTTCATATATACTAAAATAGAATTGGGCAGAAGTTCCTAGGCGTTGTAATATTATTTATCAGTTTAGAAGGTGGTAGTTGGTAATTCGTAATTGGTGATAATTGGCATCATTGCTTATTATTGCTTCATGTTTGTTTTGTTTAAGGCAAAGGTTATATTTATTGTGTATGAGTGTTGATCGGTTTTTCCATTTTTGATCTAAAGCTTTATTTTTGCGCAGTTCTATTTTGCTTATTTAATAAAAAGCTGTTTCTTAAGACAAATTTAGCAAATCCGCCACCACCAACAGTAAATACAAGTACTAAATTTTAGTAATATAGTTTTATACAGACATAATCAGAGCATAGTTAACAGTTGTAATACGCATGTGCGTTTTCCGTTATTCTTTCTCGCTGCAGTATTCCCCTACAATTAGTTTATCGATCATTCACCGACAGCAGTACTTCGATGTTGCCTTACCACAGTGAGACCAATTCTATTTGGCCGGCGGAAAATATGCGAACTAATACGTGAAACTCTTTATCCATCACCTTCTTAACCTATATTCGACTATAGTACAGTCAACTACAATATCATATAGATCTCCGTCATTGACAGCGTTGTTTGAGTTAATGGTTAGCTTGATGTTACTTATGATTTAATTAATTTATCAAGTTTTTTTTTTTTTTGATTTAGAGCTGCAGCATTTTTCGTCTGATTTCCAGATTATTAATCTTAATTTTAATGATGCTGTCATTAGTGTTAGATATATAATTTATTTTTAGATATATTACAAGCATGCCTAAGACAAAATCCAACCAGAGCAATGCGTTCATAATGCTACAGAATATTATCATGTTTTTCGAGAGCGAAAAGAAGAAATATGTATTTTGTATGTCAGCACTGGCAGGAAAATATGTGAGAACAATTCACCGAATTAATCTCCATAATGGTTATTAGTTTTGTTTATATAGGCAACATGTGTACATCAACATATTCCAAGATATATAAAATCAAATATTAACAATAATGTACGATAAACAAAAAGCTTTTATTTTATAATCTGATAAGCAACAGTCATAACCTGGCATTCGCAATTGTCGACATTATAACTATTTTTGAATTAAGCGATCGTGCTGCTTGACCAGTTACATTGAATACATTGCACTATACATCATGGTTATAGTTGTAGATACCTCGCTGTCGTTGAGTTTGCTCAGATTATACACCCAGGGACATGAATATGATGCACCTTTTAGATGCTTTAATATATGTAGCAGTACTAACAGACAAATAGTCTTTACCTGCCGTTTCTTAGAAATACCCGTAGTATAAATAGAAGGGTTAATGGGAGAAATACCGTTGTTAATACATTTATTGCCGTATTTGCGAAACTAATTGTATTTTACACTTAGTATAGTTCCGTAAAGTGACCGGTGAACATCAGTATTTTTATTTTAAATTATATGTGGGTTTGTTATTGATAAATAAAAATATTTTTATTTATTTATTCGTGATTAGTTTATGTGTATGTAACTGAAAATGCCGAAATCTAAAAAGCTTTCTGAGTTTGAACGTGCGCAAATTATTACACTACATGCCGAGGGATTATCCCAAGTGATGATGAGTAAAAAAAAGTAAAATGTTCACGGTTCGCCGTACAGACAACTCTAAAGCGTTACCAAGAAACAGGGGATACTAAATCAAGACCGGGAAGAGGTCCAAAACGTAAAACGATAGAAAGCGAGGAGCGGTGGTTACAACGACACTCTACAAAATCGACGTCAAACGGCAACAGATTTGGCAGGCGCGTTAAATCAACAACTCAACGTTAATTTATCGCCTACAACGGTAAGTACACGTCTTAGAGAAGTCGGTCTATCATCGAGAAAAGCTAGAAAGAAACAGTGGCTGTCGGACGTAAATAAAAAAAAAAGGATTAGCATGGGCTCATAAACACAAATCGTGGGCAGAGAAGGACTGGGCGAATGTGATTTGGACAGATTAGTGTACTATAGAGGTAAATATAATTAATCGTTTTATATTCAGTATAAGGTAACTATTTTATGGAAATTTAAACGAATTGTGTTAAAAAAAAATCGGGAGTTTTTTCGGAGCCGTGGTAGTGCGTCGGAGGGTTGCTACCACGCCGATTGTATGGTGCTTACCATCAAACATGGTGACGGTAGTCTCATGATATGGGGGTGTATGACGTCGACAGGGGTTGGAGTGATGTTCGTGTGCACTGGTAGAATGAACTGGAGGACCTACGCCACTATGTTAGATGAAGTTTTACTGTCCCCAATTAAAAAATTATTCGGAATGAATACTGACGAAGTTTTGTTCCAATAATGCACCATGCTGCAAATTTAGACATCTTGGAATGGCCAGCCCAAAGCCCGGATCTAAATCCGATCGAGCATTTGTGGGCTAAATGCAAATCCAAACAAGGATTAAAAGCATAATTTGAAAGAGTATGGAAGGACATTCCAACTTCAACCTGCCATATGTTAGTGGCCAGTTTACCCAAAAGGATTGAAGCTGTCATAAATGCCCGCGAGAGGAAGGGGAGGGAGGGGGGCAACCAAATATTGAATTTCTAGTTTTTAGTAATAAATATTTGCTTTTATAATGTTTGTTTTGTTTGTTCATTGTTTATCTTAAAGGTAATTGAAAAAATTGGGGTACCTAATAATTGTGTCCCTGTCTGTATCTGTATATATATATATTTCCCTAGTCTCTAGCACCCATTACTTTTAAACTGTCTACGCCAATGGGGGGATTTTCTGCGCATACTATAATGACACCAATGTGTCTTCTCATTCTGAACGAGCTATAATAATCTTGTAAAACACCTCCAATTTCCATCCCACCTTTGTAATATCCCTATTGTTTTTCTTTTTTCTTCTTTATACATATACAATCGATTTCCCTTTTGTTCCGAGATGCAAGTTTTCAGTAGAATATTTCCGCTACTAGGCAAATATGTGCCCGATAAACGATTGTTTTAATTTTCGTCTTCGAAATTAATACTAAGCTATAAAAATCTATATAACAATTCATCCTATATCATCATAAACCTGTTTTAATTATTTTCTTTGCTAAATATCCTCGCATATTCTTACCGACACGGTACTTTGTTAAACTGAGAATTGTAAAAATAAAACATAATAATAGTCATGTTGGTACCCCTACGTCAACGTATTGATTTTGTTATTTATATCGAGAACTAAGCCCGTAAAAACGAGTGCTTTCAGAAATACGTGCGACTGGGTTACTATAAATATTAAATGTAATGAATGTAATTACTTACTATTCCGGTTTGATAATGTTTTTGATGTAGAATCTACATCAACAAAGCCTGAATCAACAACATAATGAAACTAAAACAGTAAATAATTACATTCTTTATTTTTAAGATTGATAGTAACCGAGCCGCACGCACCTCTAACAGCATTCGCTTCTGCAACCTTATTGAGAACAGAGAGCATAAGTTATTACATATTGGGATTTGGTAGTTTAGCTTTTTCGAACGAGAGAATATGAGATTCTTAAAGGAAATAAGAGCATAAAGAGTTTTGATTATTGAATTATTTAAATTACATCGCAGATCTAAAATTGTAACCAGTTTTGATTACACCGCCCAACAAAATTTTTTGTCGTGGTGGCTGTAAAATACGAACTGATTTGGGGTATTTCTGATGTGTTGGTTCCAAAAATAACATGGTATTTCTTCCTAGCAGCTCTAGTTTTTAAGATACACCACGGTGTAATTTATTACTCATAGACGTAATAAATTTTACCGTTATTTATTAGTAGAACAGATGCTAACATGAGCATCAAGATTCATTACCTTCACAGCCGTTTAGATCGTTTTCCAGAAAAGTTAAGCGATGTTAGTGAGAAACAGGGGGAAAGATTTCACAAAGACATCAGCATTATGGAGGAAAGGTACCAAGGAAGATGGGATACCCATATGATGGACGATTACTCCTGAAATCTTCAGCGGGACTGTTCCGGTAAACCTCACGCAAGGAAATCTTATAAAAGAAATTTTTTAACTGATGATTGAAAGTTGTATATGCATATTTTTCTGTTGAATAAACACCTCCTATCCAGTTTTTCAGTTTTTTGTGTTTCTGTTAGCAGTTGTTGATAAAAAGAATTATATCTAATTTTGGCGATTTTTTCCTAAATAGGGCAGAAAGAGTGAATTTCGAAAACTAAATCTGATAGAACAAATCTGACGGCATTTTTGGATTAGGCACCCAAAAATTGCTTAATTACATTTAAAAAATCCGAAGCACCAAAATATGTGTTGGTCAGTGTTATAGACGGTCACTAATTTCTGTATTCTGTAAATGTAATCTTTCTGAGCCCCCGCAGCTCTCAACAAATAAACAGCAATCGAAAGCTTTTAATTAGGGAGAAAGAGAAATAATAGGTGCCACAAACCGAACGAAGTTAAATAAAGATATTACTGAGGTGCCACTTGTATACTGTATCAATAGAAAGTACAAACTATCAAATAAATTAATTAGATTGTCCCTATCTTTCTCTTTTAACGTCTTTTCTCCCATTTTTCGCCGTCTTTTTCTATATATTTATTAGATTTCAGTTTTTTGTCTTTTTATTTAAAACAGATAATTTTGTAACTACAAACAATATTTTAACGTATAACAATAAGCTTTGCCTACTTGATTGTAAGTATTCAATATACGCTTTGATATTAAACTGCAGTACAACAGATATTTTGTAGATTATACCTGAAAATGCGTATAGCCGAAACTAATTCTTGAGTACATAAATTTAAAGCAAGATATAAAAACAGATAATTCAATCTGTGCATTTCATATATTATTATTGTCATATGAAGACTTATTTTTTATAACTACAAAGTGATTATTTTACAAAAAGTCGAAAATATACGTGACAAAAGTTAAGAAACCTGATATGTTGAACTTCTGGAGACCACTTATTTGTATATTTTATGCTTACAAGCTCACTCATTTCCTAATATGCGATATCGATCGAAGACGTGCTTGAAGAGTTTGTAAACATTTTTTCCAATCGTGCCGCGAAAAGTGTATTCAATGGATATCAAGGTGAAAATCATTGAGCAATATCAAAAAGGTGTATCACAAGCGACTATAAGCAAAAATTTTGATATAAACAAGTCCATAGTATGGAGAATGATACAAAGATATAAAGCTACGTGCACGGTGGCTTCTAAATTTCGCTTTGGAGGACCGCGAAGAACAAGTTACAGAGAAGATAAATTAATGCTTCGTCAATGTAAAATAAATCCCTCGATAACAGCTCAAGAAATAAAATCTTCGCTAGATAGCAATCTGAGTACACGCACCATATGAAGACATTTAGTAGAAGGCGGACTTTATGGTCGAAAACCAGCGCGAAAACCTTTGTTATCAGATATGCAAAGGGCAGCGAGAATACGTTTTATGAAGGAGCACCTGTCATGGTTTGTGCAACAGTAGAAAACCGTATTATTTAGCGACGAATCGAAGTTTAATATATGTGGCACTCATGGAATTTCTTAAGTAGGGCGTCCCACAGGAGAAAGATTAAATCCAAGATATTAGAAAATTGTAAAGCACGGAGGTGATGGGTGTGATGGTGTGGGGGTGTACGGTATTATCGACCGATTTGTGTACCAAAATATATTGCAAGATGTAATGCCGCCATTTGCTGAATGGACTGTGCCACTTCAATGGCATTTTCAGCATGATAATAACCCTAAGCATACTGCTAGGATCGTTAGGGAGCAGCTAACTGAGCAAAGAGTTAGAGTTATTTCTTGGCCAAGTCAATCTCCCGATCTCAATCCAACTGAGAACTTGTGGGAGATTGTAAATAGAAAAATAATGCATAATAAAAAATATAAAACGCCGTTGAACTATTTAATGCATTATCAACACAGTGGCAACAAATTGATTTGTAGATTCTACGCAATTTGATAGAGCCAGTGCCTAAACGGTGCGCAGCCGTCAAAAATAAGGGGTATGCCACAAAGTATTAATGCTTATATAAATAAATTTAGAATATTATTTTTGTGACAAAAGAAATTAAGTTGTCCAACTTATGTCACTTGGAAATTCCCCTTTTTACATTGTAAAAGTAATTTTATTTAAATTAAGGTATCTAATATCAAATGTTCTTTTTTCTTTGTATGCACTTTCCTTGTTTTGCTATTCATATATCAGGCTGTCATATTTCATAGAGTTGCTTAACTTTTGACCGTTACTGTATGGAGTTTATAATGGGCTGTGGCTTAGCTTTTACCTTTTTTCAATATATGTAACTGTGAATAAAATATATAAAAAGGAATGCTCATATTTCGTTTACTTGAGAAAAATTAACGAAGATATTTTTTCCTGTTCAGTCACGTTTCCAATTACATTCCATTTAGCTGGATGAAAATTTCTTGATTTAATGAACTTGATACAAATTTCAACACGTCACTGTGCCAAAATATTTACTATATTAATATTTTCTCATGCTTGTTTCTTTGTCAAAATAACGTATTGTGTAATCCCGTCATTCGTAGATAATTAATTTAGTTACTACTCATTATAACAAGTACAGTGGCAGCCACATAAATAGCACAGGCATCAAATTTCATTTGAATTAACCGATCAAGCTGTTCCCGTTTAAACTAGCGCGAGAGTCCCCGAGAAGGTTGCGTGTACTTCCCCCAGCTATGTATTTCATAACAATAATACGGCATTCAAGGAAAAAGATATATTGATTTGACTTTTCTAGCAGGCACATAAATAGCACAGTTGTCGATTCGGTACCGGAATCTTATTATAGTGCTACGGTTCGAGTTATTTTGTACTAAAAAAATGGTGTACGTGTTATTAACAAAAATTTAGGTGCTAGTTTAATGGGACGAAGAAAATATTGCAGACCAGGGAAAAGAGAGTTAAATTGCACCATGTAAGAGAAAGGCATATCAATTTCAGAAATATCACGAACATTAAATTGGTCACGTAAATTAATACAAAATGCGATAAAGCATATTCAGACGGAAAAAACTTTAGAAATCAAGAAACGGAAGACTAGGCCTCGTAAAACGGCCTTACAACATGATAACCTTACTCGTTGATTAAATCAATAATATAAAAACCGAATTTTATGAACAATTTGGTATTGATATATTGAAAAGAACAATACGACGTTGGATGAAGGAATTTAACTTACACGGGTGTAGTGCTGTACGAAAGCCACGCGTGTCAAATAGAAACCGTCAAAGAAGATTGCAGTTAGCGAAAATTCACAAAGAAAATCCGCTTTCATTCTGAAATTCTGTACTTTGAACCGATGAGAGCAAATACAACCGACTTGGGTCTGACGAAGAAATGTATGTGCGACGCCTCATCAACCAGAGATTCAACCCTACACACCTACAAAAACGCTGAAACATGGTAGGGGAATTGTTATTGTATAGACTTCTATGTCATGGCATGGTGTATAGGGCCTACATTCAGAATTACAGGAACAATGGATCAGTATGTACATCGCAACATTTTAGAAAACGTGATGGAACAATATGTTGCTGAATTTCTTTTAGTAACCTGGAATATAATGCACGACAATAATCCCAAACGGCGAGGACCGTAAAACAGTGGCTAGAAGAAAAACAGATTTGAATGTTAGAATGGCCTGTACAAAGTCCTGATTTAAACTCCACAGAAAATCTATGGGGGGATGTTGAGGTTGTTATACAGTCTAAATCTCCAGCGACATTAGACGAATTATGGAATACTATTGAAGAAGCCCGCCATAATATTCCTGTGGAAAGATGCCAAGAATTAGTTGAAAGTGCACCGAAAAGAAGTGCAGTTTGTAAAGGATTTCCAACAAAATGTTAGATGTAAAAGCAAAAAAGAATTTAAAGAAAGAAATAAGACAGTATTTCGTTATCGTTATTAACTATGCTATTTCTACGTTTATTTTTCTAATTTGTTTATCTTGAAGTTTAGAAAATATTATACGTTTATTATAAACTGCATGCCATCTACTACATTTTTGTTAAGCTTAGTTAAATAAATCACTTGTGAACATTTACAAATTTATCAATTCATCCATGTCAGTTTAGCTGTGCTAGTTATATGGCCGCAACTGTATATCTTTAGCGTGATTACAAAAAATTAAGGTTATGTTGTTCTATTTAGATATGTGTCAAACTTCTAAGCTTCTGTGTGTCACATTGTACGTACTATATATATTAATTGGACTACAGAGTGTCGATCTAATTCGGGTATAAAAATAAATGGCAATCACAGGCGAAAAACGAAGTGAATACGTAGGCTTCCACGGCCAGAATCAGTAATAAACGAACAACTTCCGGAATTGGACCGTGTCATGATGAGATATATAGGAATGAAAGAGAGCAAGAGGAGAAAATAATAAAAAGAAAAGGAGATAAAAAGAAGAAAGGAAGGTGAAAAGACTAAGAGAAGGAAAGAGAGACAGAGAAAAGGGGAAAAAAGAAAAAAAGAGAAAAGAAGAAGAAAGGTGGGATCTCGACGTTTCGCCTCCGTCGTAGGAGGGTTCTTCAGGAGAAACAGTAACCAGTTCGACACAGTGGGTCATTTCGTTAAAAAAAAAGAAATTTCATTTACATTGAATGCTCATAAAAACGTAAAAGATAAAAAAAGACCCGTATTATAATCAGGGGTACCAACCTTAATATATTAAAAACGAAACAAAAATAAGTCAATAAATTACCTCAGATCTAAATTTCCAAGAAAAAGAAAACCGCTTGGTCAATAAACAAAGAATTTACATCAAATCTACATATAAATTTAAAACCCTGTGAATGAGTTCGTACTGTTCGGCATTTTGTACCATACCTCCGCGATGCAGCCGCAGCGAGCACAGTATCGCCAATACGTCGACGTTAAAGTTACTGCGCAACTGCTGGATACCGTTCAGGATCGCCAGGAAACATCCGGTCCGGCCGATACCGGCGCTGCAATGCGCGACGATCGGCACGGGTCGGCCTTCGGGCGACTTCCTCTTGTCCGCGGCCCGCTGACGGAAGTTTTTCGGTATATCGCCGTTGTGCATGTGACGCGACGATCCCGACGACTTCGATTCTAATCGGTTTATGATTTTCGCTTTAACATTATTATTGTCGAATTTATTCTCCGCCCTGTTCTTGGTCTCCATCAATTCCAGGACGTGCAAGGCGATCTTCAGCACCTGTTCCGGATTCGCCATCCTGTGGTCCTGCCACTTCGGGAACCAATAGTGATGGATCGTACGATTTTCGGTCCGTTTCTCATCCGATCGCACCAATTCGAGATGGCGGATCGTACATTCGTCGATGCTCTCCTCCTTACCGTATTTAATTTGGAACTTGCCGTGCTGTACCGCGTTCACCTCTTCGAACGTAAACGTTTCTTCCTCCTCGTAATGGTGCGTGGTCGATCTGCTATCGAATGTGAAACGATCGTGGATCTTCGTTGTGGTGACGGTGTAGTAGGATGGTTCGTTCGGAGGACCTTTCTTGCCCAAGGGAAAGTATAGTTCGCACTTGCTGCGGCCCTTCTCGACAAGGCCGGTTAGCATTACGATGCAATAACACTAAAAAAAAAGACGTCAATGTATAAGGAGTGTCAAATTCGATTTTTTGCGTTTAGATGTATATACGAGGGCGACCTGAAATGTTTCCGGAATTGACAAGAAATGGCGCACGAAGGTTGAAGTAGACTCAATGGTCGGCAAGGGCAACCCTTTTTATGACAACTGTCAAAATTTCAGACGTCTACTGTCAATAGTTATTGTTTAAGAGTGTGTTGTGTGCATCAAAAGTGGATAAAATCGAATTTTGTGCAGTGATAAAACATTTCTGGATGGCTGAGAAAACGGTCACGGAAATCTTTTGGTAGAGATTCTGGGTGAGCGAGTTCAAACGTGACCGTTGTGGACGCCCAAAAACCGCTACCAACGATGAAATGGTCGACAAGATTGATGATGTCGTGTTAACCGATTACCGTTTGAAGCTGAAAGAGATAGCAGAGATAACAGGCATCTCAGAAGAACGCGTTGGCTATATCCTACACGAAATTTTGGGTACGAAAAAGCTTTCGGCGCGATGGGTACCGCTCACACCGGAGCAAAAACGAAATTGAATGATCGTTTTGGGAGGAGTGTCTGGCCAAGATCCAACGCGATACAAGGGATTTCTTCATGCGTTTCATAACCGTGGATGAAACTTGGATCCACCACTACATACCGGAGACCAAGGAACAGTCGAAGCAGTGGATTTTTCAGGGCGTATCGGCTCCGAAGGAAGCTAACGCCGTTCCATCGGCCGGAAAGGTCATGGAGACCATTTTTTGGGATTCCCAAGGTGGGGAAGAAGGGAAGTCTCTCATCCTCCACATTCACCAAAGCTAGCCCCCAGCGACTTTTCCTATTCCCAAAGCTGAAAAGATCAATGGGAGGAAAGAGATTTAACTCAAATAAGGAGGTCATCCCCGCTATAGATGGCTATTTTGCAGACATCGAAACATCCTATTTTTCCGACGGCTTCAAGAAGCTGGACCACCGCTTGAAAAAGTATACTGATCTGCGAGGAGACTACTAAATAAAAATAAAAAACCACACCAATACTGTGTTTTTCTTGTCGATTCCGGAAACATTTCAGGTGACCCTCGTATGTCTACAAAGTTAAATAAAAAAGATGGAACGATGAAATAGAAAAGCATCAAATTTAATAAACAGCTTTGTTTATTTTTACAGTATTCGTATTTGAGATCAACACTATAACTGACACTCACCGTTTCAACGGCTTGATGTGCACTACCGTCCATAATACAGGGACGATTATAAAAAGTACAAAAATATATAGAAATAGTTCATTCACGTTAAGAATGCAGTAGGTAGCGGTACAATTGGCAAATATATTACACTGGTAAACATCGTAAACGTCAAAGTTTGGTCATCAAAGTCTTGTATAGTAAATAGCAGAGTTATGTGCAGTACATTATGGTTAAATGACCTGGTAAAATAATACCGTAAATAAAACTGGCATCAACTCCAATATAAATGTATCCTTCAGTTGTTTCATTTACCGATATAGTTGGAGCTTATTTAATTATGTTAGAAAGTAAATGTCACGTTCTTCTGTTTTGAAGAATAGTGCCGCTGTAGCCTGCTCGTAAATTCTTAAATTTCTTAACCAATACTTTCTTGTAGAAAACGCTCGCTTATTTGAAAGGTTGAAGGCTATGCATTAAAACTCAATGCGTATGCAAAGTCTATTCACGGTTTCCACTCTAGCCTATGTACAGTTACTATGTAGGTAAGATATATAATATGCACAATAATTACAGTTCCTCGAGCTCTTTTATACGTGCAATGTACATTAGCATGTGTATATGCATGCTTTCACCTTTAGTTTTTGCAGAAGCTTTGTTAAAGGCATGTACTAATGCCTCTATATGTATGCGTGCACCACTACCTTGAAATACGAGAGCCAATCCAAGTTAATTGTTAGCGCCTTCATTTTCTATTCATAACGCCACTATTTATAGCATTAAGAATATTAGACTAATAATCCGTCTTCGAGAAACAGCAAGCCAAACCCTTATTTTTTGAGAATGCAAAGGTCTGGGGTTGGTGGAAAGTCTAATATCCGATTATAAAAGAATTCGTGCAATGCAATATGGGGTGTTGCATTATCTTGCTGGTAATATCCCTCTAGGAATTAGTCGTCATGTAACTGTTCTAAAAACGATTGTAATAAATTATTTCGATTATTTCGGCATTGAAGAATATTGGACCAATAATCCGTCTACGAGAAACAGCAAGCGAAACCCTTATTTCTTGAGAATGCAAAGATCTCAAGAATTTCATGTGGATTTTCACTAGACCAGACGCGCATTGTTTATTTATACATCCTGATAACTGACACCATGCTTCATCCGAGAAGAAGAATTTGTCAAGAACATCATTATTCATCATTCCTAAAAATCATTGACAATAATTAAGCCGGGTTGCGTGATCAATGAGCAAAAGTTCCTGCACACAATGAAACTTGTGTGGAAATTTTTGTGGATCTTTTTAAGGATTGCCTGGCGTATTCCATATGAAAGTTGCAATTGCTGTGAAAGCTTGCGAATAGGTTTCTTCTTAGGTAATTGAGTTATTCGTTCCTCAACATCTGTTATATTTTCAGCTGTCCGTTTTGAAGGTCTACCACTACCTGGATTTTGGGACACAGACCCTTTCACGATATATGTAATTGGAAAATTTGAAAATTCTACCCGAAATTCATCTATACATAGTTGTAATGAGAGAATGCAACCATTTTCTAATTTTATACCATGTCCATAGTATGAAGATGAAATTTTTTGTGACAATAAACCAATGCAGTGCGCATGACAAAAGTATTTTATTTGTCACTGTCAATTCACTACTTACCAACAAGATATTTTGAAGAAATAATTTCATGGTTTGCTAGAGGGTAAATTTATATGATCACATAGTATTTAACCAGATGAATATCGTAACATCATTACATAAACTTTTCTGTACTTTCAATATATTAATAGCAAGTTACTGCATTGCAAAACCGTTGCTAATTTCACGCCCATGGAGCGTAAATACAGAAGATAACCTCTGTACAGATAAATATTCACTTAGAATTAGAGTTTTTATTTATACATCGTGGTTTATTATCAGCGTTGTTTATTTTCGTGTGAAATTAGTTTAGTTTTATAAATAAATCATTTTACTTAAACAATAACGTCTGTTTGAATCGAGACCTACTTAGAAATTTACGCCTAGCTTCTAATAAAAGAGAAAGTGTACTGATCTGTCCCAAAAGATTTACTAGCAGGTCCTAACAAATTGATGAAAAAAAGAAATTCTGCAAGAACGGATCATCAAAATAAAATGAACGTAATTCTCACCTTATTGGTCCAAATCATCTCCCAGAAATCTTCACACGTATGCGCCATAGGGCCTTGGGTAGCAATGTACGCTGTTTCAGTGTAATCAGGTCCCTACAAAATACAACAGAAAAAGAAAAACGAATTTCTTACTTGGAACTAAATTTCTTTTTTTTTTTTTTGATATCTAAAAAATGCTTACTTTAATATAATTAGCGTGGATATACGACTGAGGAGGAGGTAAATGAACTCGGCTATGCTCATTAGGTAGAACACTTTTATAACGGTTTCGATTTTGGCTTCCTGAGACAATACATTTTTCTTGAAGGTTCAGCGGGACTTCCCAAAATTCTTTATGCAATTTCGGAACACGGGCAGGCTAAAGTATTAATAAAAATAAAAATATTGGAGGTAATAAAGAATAAATCATAGTACGAGGGCAATCCCAAAAAAAAAGGTCTCCTATTTTTTGGGGACGTAAAGTTTTAATACGGTTGTTGGCAAGACTGTTGTGAGTGGGCCTTCTCCGCTACCACATAAGCACGCAGGCGCTTCGCTCGGATGCTCAGTCTTGGCTTGGTAGCCATTCGAAATGGAGCTTCCGATAAACGTTACCGCCAACTGCGAAGTACGCGCAGTTATTCGATTTTTGAACGCAAAAGGGGTTAAACTGGTTGAAATTCACCGCTTATTGACGGAAGTGTATGGACAGTCGTGCATGGATGTCAAAAACGTTCGCAAGTGGTGTAGAGAATTTACAGCCGGTCGTACTGAAATTCATGACGAAGAAAGGAACGGGAGGCCGTCAATTGCCGACGAGACAATCGCGAAAGTTGAGGAACTCATGCGTAGAGATCGGAGGATCACTCTGGATGTTCTCTGCATTTTGGTTCCTGAGGTTTCCAGAAGCACCATCCACAGAATTTTAACGGAAAAGTTGCAATATCGGAAGGTGTGTGCAAGATGGGTGCCGCGTATGCTGACAGAAGACCACAAACGGCAACGGGTTGATTCTTTCCGCGAATTTCTTCGCCGCTATGGAGACGAAAAGGACAACTTCTTGGACTCGATTGTGACGGGTGACGAAAAATGGGCCTTCCACTGTACATCTGAGACAAAACAACAGTCACGCGAGTGGCGGCATCCCTCTTCGCCCAAGCCACGAAAATTCAAGCAAACACAATCTGCCGGTAAAGTCATGGCAACTGTGTTTTGAGACAGGCAGGGGGTATATTTGGTCGACTTTCTGCCTGCTGGGACAACAGTCAACGCTGACAGGTACTGTGAAACACTGAAAAAACTCAGAAGGGCAATTCAGAACCGGAGAAGAAGGGAGAAGAAGGATGTTGAGCAAGGGTGTAAGCATTCTCCACGACAACGCCCGTCCTCACGTCGCCCGGCAAACAGTCGATCTCCTGCAAAATTTTGGTTGGAACCTCATCACACACCCACCCTACAGTCCGGACTTGGCACCCAGCGATTGCCACCTGTTCCCTAAGTTGAAGGAACATTTGTCTGGACGGCGGTTTTGCTCCGATGATGAGGTGAAAGATGAGGTTCAACGCTTCCTGAAGGGCATGGCGGCAAGCTGGTATGACATGGGCATTGTAAAATTGCCACAGCGTCTACAAAAATGCATCGACCGAAATGGCGATTATGTTGAAAAATAAAGCATTCTTCAATCTTTAAAGTGATGTAGCAATTATAGAAAATAAACGGTTCTTTGTATATCTAAAAATATAGGAGACCTTTTTTTTGGGATTCCCCTCGTATTAAATAAAGATTTTTGTTGTTATAGTACTGCACTCTACTAACAAAATGAGAATTTTTACTTCCAACCGGTTTACTCCCCTCCGCCTTACATCTCCCACCAACACGTTTCAAAACGTCCCCCCGTTCACTTCGCCTAGAGAGCGTTAAAGAAAAAAGTTCAGTTCATATTTGATTCGCCCTCGTACAATGGCTTTAAAAGACAGACAATAGCTTAATTTCGTGCCGTGGGTTTTTGAGCACTTCATATGTTGAGAGTGATCATGGTCATTATTTGTCAATGTCCTGCGAAACGCGTTATTTATTATTCGTTATTTATATTCATTATGGTGATGTTATAGATGTTCATGTTAATTAAAGATGTACTAAAAATAATATATATTGTGTTCTATTTTGTTATCAGACCTACATTAATTTTCTGTATACAAAATTAATATAAAACTAATTTAATAATATTCTATCATCCCTACAAAATTTATTTGAGATGCTACTAAATTTAGTGACAAGTAACTCAAAACTAAATCGGTAACCTTTAGCAAGGAGGGAAATTCAAACCATCAGTCACTAAAAACACCATATATTGCTAAGAGCGTATTTGATATCCCCTTGAAATATTAAAGTCTTTTTAAGGAATTGTTTTCCGGCTACAATGTTATAATATCAAAAATCAAATAGTTATCAAAGTGGCGAGAAAAAACTGTTAAATGGACTCAAAACATCGTAATTATATAAACCGGTTTAATACGAGATAGGATATATAGAAAGTCAGTAAGTAGGTCACAAAAAGCTATTATAAAAATAATTACAGAAATAGTTTGCCAAAAACAAGTTTTATTTGGTAACAAAGCCTCCATCTACACTACCGCTCAAAAGCGTTTAGGCACCCCTGTTTTCATGAATTATTCATATAGTATTATGTTTACCAAAAAAAACATTATAATAAAAAGAAATACGTATTTAAAATGTAGTTCAGTAAGATAAACACCCATTATGCGATATCATAAGGTTTACTATCATTTACCTGCACTTGGTCGGATTACCATAAACTGTTTATTGCGGTGTAATTGCAATAACAATCCCTCTGAATTTACTAAGTAAATTTAGTCATCTGTTAGATTGCAGGTAATAATGTTGAAATTACCTTCCTAGAAGATTATAGTGAAATCTGTAACCTATGGTCAGTTGTAGTGTGGTATTTATTCTATTCACGTCGTGAGCGAAATAGCGTGTGACAATTTTTTACAATGCCTCCGCGAAGAGAAATTAGTACGGAAACACGTGCGCTTATAATAGCTTACCATAAAAGTGGCATAAGTAATCGACAAATTGCCAAAAAAATGAAAATACACCACGCTACGGTTGACTATAACGTAAAAAAATATCGGGAAACTGGCAGTTTTCTTAATAAAAGACGGAGTGGAAGGCCAAAAGCGACAACATCTGCAGATGATCGCAGAATAGTGGTTACCAGCAAGTTAAATAGACGCAAATTAAATGTTGGTCGCCAAAAACTAGTCAGTGTTTCTACAGTCAAACATCGCCTACAGAAAGCCGGCCTCCATGGACGTATTGCGATGAAAAAGCCATTACTATGCAAACAAAACAAGCAAAAGCGACTTAAATGGGCTTGTGAACACCAACACTGGACCATTGAAGAGTGGAACAACGTCCTATGGACGGATGAGTCCAAATTTGAGCTGTTCGGAACCCGAAGACGCATATTCGTAAGAAGATCTGTGGGTGAACGTGCCAGAGAAGAGTGTATTGCTGCTACCGTGAAGCATGGTGGAGGTTCTATCATCATTTGGGGCTATTTCGCTGGCACTAGTGTAGGGGACATTGTGAAAATTGACGGTATATTAAAAAGAAGGCTACCGCGAAATTTTGGAGAACCACGCAATACCTTCCGGAATTCGACGTTTGGGTCAAAATTTTATCTTCCAGCAAAATAATGACCCAAAACATTCCCCTAAATTATGTAAAGACTATTTACGCCATTTAAAAGAGGAAGGAACTCTCAAAATTATGGAATGGCCTTCCCAGAGCCCCGACTTGAATCCAATCGAGTTACTATGGGACGAACTAGATCGGGAAGTACGGAAATCGGCTCCGACATCAGCTACCGACGTGTGGAACAAATTGCAATCGAGTTGGACCTCAATAACACAAGAAACTCTGGCAAAACTTATTGCGGAAATGATTCGATTGTGTGCTGCAATTATTAAATCAAGAGGAGGTCACAGATTTAAATTAAACGTTTTAATTTTCACATTTATTTAATATATTTTTATTCATGTACGTATATCTGTACATAAAAAATAAATATTATTAACATTTTTGCTGAGTTTTTATACACTTGCTGTCAGTGAGAGTGCCTAAACACTTTTGAACGGTAGTGTACATTAATACACTTATCCCATCGCTTTATCAATGTCTGCTGCATAAAAGTGTTTGGGTTGCGGCCTGAACCACCTGCGTACCTCTTGATGAACATCGTTATCACCCATGAAATGTTTGCCGCCAAGATGCTATCGAGTGAAACAAACAGATAATAGTCGCTTAGGACTAGATCGGGACTGTAAGCCGGATATTCAAGAAGCTCGCACCCTAATTCTGCAATTCTCGCCTGGGTCAAGTGGGCCGAATGCGGCTTGGCATTACCACGATATAGTAATATTTCTCTCGTCAGTAGGCCTGCACGTTTTCATCGAATTCCTTCTCGAAGCAACAAGAAAACTCTACTGTGTGATACAGCAGTCACGTTCTCATTTCTATTCTGGAAATGGGCTAGGAGCACTCCCTGACAATCCCAAAACACGGTAAGCATAACCTAACCAGCTGAGGGTATAACCTTGAATTTCTTTGTTGACGGGGAAGAAGGGTGTTTCTATTGCATTGGAGCACGCTTTGCTTCGAGTTGGTAGTGGTGCACCCATGTTTCATCACCAGTAACAATCCTGTTAAACATGTCCTCCCCTTCTGCTTCGTACCGAGAGAGGTGTTGCAAGAACAAGCCTATTCGAATCCTTATGTATTCCTCGGTCAGTTGTCTAGGTACCCACCGTGGACAAACTTTTCGAAAATTCTAACGATCGTGCATTAGTTCGTAGACTAAAGCATGAGAACACCCTATTACAGTTACTATGCTGTCTATTGGTACCCGCCTATCAGTTCGAACCATCTCTTCCACCCGTCGAAGTGTTGCATCTGTCACAATCTAAACGAGGCAACTGCGGTGATCGTCAAAAGCATCCTTGAGAGAATTTCTCGAGCCAGTTATACACGGCTTTACCCGACAAACACTTTTCGCCGTAAACAGAAGACATTTTCTTATGAATATCTTTTGCAGGAAGTCCTTTAGCCCAGAAAAAAAGCACAACAGCGCGCTATTCTTCCACAGTGCACCCTTTGAGCACGGTCGCCATTTTGGCACTGCCTAAATACACATACTGCAACTGTCATTTGAGTATCATAAAGTTAAACTGTGCTGACAACCAGTGACAGATGTTGGTTATGACATCGAAGAAACGATTACCCTTGATTTTGGTTCATGATCTGACTCTTCTGAGCCACAGCTTGTGGATATTGAGAAGGATGACAGAGTAAATTATGACATATATATATGGGTCATCATCGTTAAATGGAAAAAGAAGACGACATTCATTTAAAAATTGTCCAAACACAAATACCGCACTGTCATCATTTAGACAGGTAAGACGCAAGCTTGCAATGGCAAAACTATGTGCGAAAAGTTATGTTGCCTGTCAAAATATGTGTGACTAATTCGGAAGTGCTACAGCCCGTCAAATGATTATTTATGACTAAAGACTGGGAAATATGCACTAAAAAGTTGATAGGTGAATAAAATAGACACCAGGTAAAGCGGTATAAATATGTAAACAGCTAAATTCTAAGAACGAATTAAGAACTTTCTCTTGTCATTAGGGTAGGGGTAGATGTATCGGAAGGAATTCGTCGTAGTTTAGTATCGTTAGAACTATGCCGCGCTTACAAGGTTCGAGTGATATTAGCGACTTCACCCGGGGTCGCATCGTTGGCCAGAGTGAACGCTGCGCTTCGCAACGTGAAATAAGTAAATTTTTAAATATTCCGTTGCCCACAGTTAACCGTGTGATTGCACAATTTCAACGAAAGGAAAAAACAGCAGTGGAGCCGAGACCAGGTCGTGCCGGACCTTCTGAAAGAAGTAAAAGGGTGCTTGTGCGCGAAGTGTTAAGAGAACCGCGAAAAAGTACAGCTGAGCTTGCGGCAACTTCGCAGAAAAGTCAGCGCACCGTTCTGCGATACCTCCACAGTGTGGGGATGTATAAAAGGGTGGCAAAGAAAAAACCTCTCCTTATGGCGTTTCATTAACGGCGCCCAATGGCTTGGCCAATCGAAATGCGAACGAAGCCCGAAGAGTTTTGGCGGTCTGTTATTTCTTCAGACGAAAGCAGATCCTGCCAATTCAGTGATAGTGGTTGTACGTGGGTATGGAGACGTTCGTCACAGCAACTGGACGACAAATTTTTGCATCAGACGGTGAAATACGGCGGTGTGAACATCATGGTGTGAGGCGCGATATGGTATGGTGGAAGATCGCAATTAGTAATCTGCGACGGAAATATAAATGCGGCAAAATATATCCAAATATTAACAGAAGATATTCGACAACGCCATTTTATCTAAAGAAGACGCCACTTTTATGGAGGATGGAGCACCCTGCCACAAAGCAAGAACAACCACATGGAAAGAGGAACAGGGGATTCGGATTTTACCATGGCCAGGCCAATCGCCAGACATGAAACCGATAGAGAATGTTTGGCACATAATCCAGACAAATATGGCGAAACGACCCCGAAAACCCAGCAATAAGGAAGAACTCGTGGCAGCTGTTACAGAAGAGTGGTTAAATATTCCAGAAGGCACCATTAGTCATTTAATAGATTCTATGCCACGACGACTCGCAGCACTTCACGCAAGTAACACATGGGCTGAAAAGTCCCGGGCCTAACACATAGATGACGCTAGTTTTATTGCAGTCACCTTTCTCTCAGTTAGTACTAATCTTCAAAAGACAGCTGTTAAAATTTCATGATATTCTATTCATTAGTTTGTGAGTTATTGTGCTAAGAGTCACGCTACTTTTATTATTTTTAAAACAATGGATCAAAAACAATTTCGTGTTTTAATTTTACACTGCTTCTTGATGGGAAAAAAATACCGTTCAAGCGAAGCAATGGCTTGAAAAGTGTTATGGGGACTCCGCTCCATCAGAAACAACAATAAAACGTTGGTTTGCTGACTTCAAACGTGGTCGTAGAGACACCGATGATGCAGAACGCAGTGGACGTCCAAATGAGGCGGTAACACCAGAAAACATCAAAAAAATCCACAAAATCGTTTTGAATGATCGAAAAGTGAAGTTGCGTGAGTTAGCTGACATCGTAAAGATATCAAAAGAACGTATTGGCTTTATATTGCATGAGCATTTGACTATGAGAAAGCTCTGTTCAAAGTGGGTGCCGCGTTTGCTCACTGTTGACCAAAAACAAGAACGTGTTGATGATTCTGAGCAGTGTTTGGCCATGTTTAAACGTAACAAATCGGAATTTTTGCGTCGATATGTGACAATGGATGAAACATTGATCCATCACTTCACTCCGGAATCAAAACGATCGTCATCTGAGTGGACAGCAACTGGTGAACTTGGTCCAAAGCGCCCGAAAGCACAACAATCGGCTGGAAAAGCTATGGCCTCGGTATTTTGGGATGTGCGTGATGTAATGAAATACCATCAACAGTGAATATTATATAGCGTTATTGGAGCGTTTGAAGGCCGAAATTGCAAAGAAACGACCGCATACGGCAAAGAAAAAAATTTTGTTTCATCAAGACAACGCACCGTGTCACAAGTCAATCAAAACAATGGCAAAACTATATGAATTGAACTTCGAATTGCTCCCACATCCACCGTATTCGCCAGATTTGACTCCCAGCGACTATTGGCTGCTCGCAGACCTCAAAAAAATGCTCGCCGATAAGAAATTTCGCACGAATGAAGAGGTTATCGCTGAAACTGTGGCCTATTTTGAGGCAAAAGATAAATCGTTCTACAAAAGTGGTATTGAAATGTTAGAGCGGCGCTGGAATGATTGCGTTGCTTTTAATGGAGATTACGTTGATGAATAAAGCTAATTTTGAACTAAAAAAACCGTGTTTTCTTTGTTAGGCCCGGGACTTTTCAGCCCATGTGTTAAAGGTGGATCGACAAAATATTAGTCTAATAAAAAATTTAAAAATATTTTGTATATATAACGAGAATAGAATCTTTTTTTTAATCAGTAGGTGTCTTATTTTATTCTGTCACCCTAGTGCAATGTCATAAATTCTTACTGTTGAGAGAATCGTGGTACATGTTCACAGAAAAGTGCTGGATTTGGCTGAAAATTATTGCAGTGTAGTAATTAACCGCTTGTTAATTCACTATCGTAAACTACAACTACGTCGAAATTTTCTAAATTTCAACGCGCCTTTAACAACGTGGAGAATATTGTATCTTCCATCGTTTCTTTATATATCCAAATGTTAACTAAAAATCTGTATTAAGCAGCAATACATTCAGTAAATACGGAAAATTCATTCTAATATTCACCACTTAGATGACGTATAGACGTATAGACAACACGTTCCAGTTATTGAAAAATGTGAATTACTCATTCACTTATAAATTTCATTCATAAGCAGTAGTATATATTTTACTCACTAGATAGCAGCACCTTACGAGTACGTCGGTTGTATGATCACAGTATAAGGAGAATGCAGTATTGACACTGGAGATATTTATGAATGAAATCCGTCACCCAATTCTGAGCTCTTTGATATCTATTCATCTCTAGTGCTCATTCATTTAGGACCGTCACGCGCATAAATGCGCTCAAAATTTGAATGTATGGAGCTATTTTATTACTACCTCCCGCATTTTATTACACATTGAAAAATTGCATGACTGAAAATGCCTTGGTATCATTACCGTGGTGTAACTATATTATCCAAACAAGGCCAATATCTGTTAAGCGTCTTAATAAATACAATATTTGCAATATATTTATCTCATCACAGAAAAATATGTGTGCATAAGTACGTTTATTTACTGTGTGGTAGATATCAAGACAGATTGGCGATATGAGATACTACGTCACAACTTGCTTGAAGAACTCATTTTAGCATCAAACATTTCCATTTGATTTTCTAATTGATTTTAAATACTTATGTAGACTATTTCGAGTATATTATTATTTGTGGGAGAGCAAATACCATGAATACTTCATGTTTGCCTAATTTGTAGAACCAAAATTTCTGGGTTTATTTACTATAACAGTACAACTTTTCACGAGTTTGCTTGAGAGGAGAGGAACACTTAGAACAAATGCTACACTTTTTCTTTTTAATAACCTATGTAACGTTCAACATTAACTTAATTTACATGTTTAATAGCTGTAAAATAAAAGATTTCCCGAAGTAGTCTTATCGACACCTTTCTTAGTCTATTATTGTAGAGTTTTATATAAACTTGTTTCCTAAATTTTTAAAACACTATACATAATAAATTCTTACCTCACACATAGACCTCAAATCGGTAACAGTCAAAACATTCCCCGCCGTCTGTAAATATTGTATATTCTGCAAATGTGATTTAAATTCCTCCGACAACATCTGAGACGTATCAATATCTGCCTGTCTAGGATAACAAGCTTTTCTATACCCTTTAGCTACACCCATGCATTCCTTACCACCATCTATTTGACAATAATTACATCTTGGTACATACAAATTCTCATTGGACAAAGATTTACGTCTCGACTTATAATTACTCAAACAGGCACATTTTTTATTGACAACCTGACAACGATTCCGACACAAATTACTTTTACTTGGTTCCGTCTCGTAGATTGTACAATTGTCACATTTCTCCATATGAGTTTGCGATTTCCTTCGATCGAACTCCTTGCTCGATTTTCTCTCGAGAATAGCTGATTGTCCATCGCATTTTTTCAAACAAGTGCACTTATCGTTACCAAAACTGGATAAATTGAGGTTATTAACGCTTTTTGCGGGATTTAATTTAACGAAAGGAACTGGTTTAACTTCGGCAATACTAGAATTCGATCCCAAATCAATAGTGAGACTAGCATTCGAACCACGTCTCTCCAAAAGGCCTTTTGCCTTAAATCTTATTGGTTCCGTGCGATTGTCAGAAAAATCTTGAAGTGTCATTACTTCAGGCAATGTTTTCAACGTCTGGGAGCCTGATATGCTACTGTTTGAACCAAAGTTTGATAGATTACTTTCATCAAAATCGCACGTAATCCTCTGTTTAATTTGTCGTTTTGGTGTATTCGGCATAGAAAAAACGTCTCTTGATACATCTGAACAAAAAATACGACAAATTATTTTTAGTGAAATGTAATAGAGTAGTAAAAAATCTAACCTAGATGTGTAGTCTGCTTTGGTGGATCAGAATCTAAACTAACCGCTTTCAATTTACGAGATAAAGTTGGTGTTTTTGGAGATTGTATCACTAAAACTGGTTGGTTACTACTGGTACTTAAATCTAAGAGAGGAAAGTTTCGCTCTTTCCTTAAAGGTACGTCATCGGCTTGGTGAATTTCGTTTTCCATCTTCGAGCCAATCGGAAACATTTTTTTTCAGTTACTTAGTCTAAATACTCTAATAACGCATTGATTCTGTATGCTATTTGTTCGATGTCGTCTACCTGCAATATCGTTTCTCCTAAATGTAATACAACGCACCCCTGTCCTTCCTGTTAAATAGGATTTTTTTGGCAGTCGAAACTTGTACATTTACTTGGCAAGAAAGAGTTGTGTTTATTTAGCTTTTCGTACGGGTGTATGTATTTGACGACAAATAATGCGTAAGTTATTCGCATTATGATTTATTCTCGCATCTTAAGCTCAAATTCTTATTTGCGAACCACTTTTACTTTACTACCACTGACGTTTCGAAAGATCTTAAAATTCTCCAATTGCTGACCATGGAAAAAGTACGGCAAGTCCGATCGGCCATTTTTACTAATAAACTATAATAAACATGCTGTCTTGTATGATAATCAGGCGCTCAAGTTTAAATTTTAATGATCTCACAGATTAAGAAAATTAAGAGCTAAAAGACAAAAGTAAAATGAAGCTATGAGTAATACAACACAAATGTTTTATGTACAATCCCCAATTTTGCAGGTCCTACTTGAAAATTGCAACTTGCAAGCTATCAAGGTTTAAAGCGCATTTGATCCCAGAGGCGTAGGTAGAAGAGCAGACGACAATTTAACTCCATAAATTTAATTGCAAATGATTAAATTTCTCTATTTGAAATTGAATGTAAATAGTTGATAACTTTATTTTATGAATGTACATAGAATTTTTAATGTATCCATATTTTTTAAAGAAATAAAATATAAAGAATGATTCAATTAAACGTTCATGCATACAATAGTTTTCCATAGCCATTTACTATATTTTTTAATTCCGAGGAGTGTTTTTAAATTGAAGCGCCAAAAACTAGGCTAGCTGTTGGTCAGTTCTCGGCACAAATTACACTAGCAATATTTGATATATTGCAGGCCACTATATTGTTACAACTGATTGACGTTTAGATAGTGTCTTTTTCTGAATGCATTTCTATTTAATTTTCCTCCCTTAATTTGCGTCGTAATAATAATTACGTAACTACAACTTATACAAAATCCTAGCTTGTTTTAAAAGTGCCCCCAAAAAATAGCTTTGAAAAATTCCATTGTGTAAAAGCACCTTTTCATTTTACTCCTCCGAATTAAAAAATAGTGTGTATATACACTAAAATTTAAATTTGGCGGGTTATATAAGTTGTTAATTTAGTAAAGGTAATATTTCCGTACATTGCCCTAAGAAATTGGTAAATATGATCTCGATTCCCGGAACCACAAACCCAAATTTTCCGCGAAATTTAAAAAAATATGTTCAAGGGTTTAATTTTCTTACACATATTAAAATTTAATGTTTGATGGGATGGGGGATAGGATGTATAGTTTCTTTTACATTACAGACTAGATACGTCATCACTTGTAATTAAAAACCCAAAGAGAAATGAAACGGAATTATCTAAGTAATGCAGGAACTTTGTACAGTCTAACGAAGATATATTGATCTATTACTGTTGTTGAAAATGCTTATTTTACCACTCATTACACAAATGTTACTCCCTAAACTCCCAAAATATATACATATTTGGTGTTTACGGTTTTCTAATGCGTATTCAGACGAAGCCTATGAATAAGCAATTTAAAGAATGGTTTAGACAATCACATTTTTCGAAGCAAAATACGGTAACAAGGGATCGTTTTCCTTTCTGCTGCAATTAACTTGTATATGAGAAGCAATTTCAGTTTTTGTATTTGTTAAATTGTATACCCAGTCAACAATTTTTAAATCTCGTGTACAATTTAAGCTGGTAGTTCTGGCAGTAAAGACATCTTCACCCATATTGCTACACAACAAGCCTGTATATATGACTTTCGTTGCCGCAAATACCAACTTAAACTGTTCGCGAGATTTAGAACTGGTTGACTACGTATTATTTGTAGAGAGAGTGGTCCAGTGTTGTAAACATAAATTCGGGTTGCAAATAAAATTCTTCAATAATATCAGTATTTCTGAAATACTATAATAATTATTTATCAAAATTAAAATATAACCTCCAAAGTTCAGTACACGTTTTTAACATAACCTATAAAATGTGAGGTTTCTGTAAATTTATTTTTAATCAGGAGTTTGGCAACATGGCTATGATTTCATAATGATGTTAGCTAGGATATATTTCGATAACGTAAGAAACCTATAACAGAAACTGATGATCAGAAATCAGAATTCAAATAGAATACTGTTCATTTGAACAGTTTACAAAAATATTTAATCCTATTCGTTTAAAATGCAAAATAGAGCATAGATTTTCCATTCAAATATGTTTTTGATGCGGTTTTATCTTACTTTAACCATGCTTCCAATGATTTTCTTAATGTAGCCAACTATTGGTTGGTTTCTTTATCATCTTAAAATTCCCGTTATATTCAAAATTTATATTTAATGAAATGTTAGCTTAATGTGCCAGGTACCAAAGTATTTATTTTTTGCTAATTTATTCACACTATAAAATGTTTAATTTGTAAGCCAATTACATTACAAAAATATTTTAAAATATTTCTAGATTAAAATAAGATAAAGTCTGTATTTGTATTTTAAACAAGAATATACACGCAAAAAAATATCATTACACAATAATTTTTTAAGTAAACTAACATTATTTTGAGAAATATTTTAAAGCTACAGCATCTATCTGAGGAGTGCTGAAACAATAACTTTGTTAATCAATTTTCTTCAAATTACTTTTATGGAAGGAAAAGGAGGCCCTCTGGTTACACCACTGCTTTTGGTTTAAGGCGGTGAAATGATATTTAGAATGAACTATTTACGCACACCTTTCTTTAACAATTTAGATAGGTTATGTTAGTTTGTTATTTAATTTCATTACATTTTTAGGCTAGTATTAGATAAATTTGCGTTCCATACAACATCTTCTAACTATTATCTTCAAGTTTTGATCTACATAAGTATGACCCCCAAAACATATAAACAGAATCGTCATGACATATCAGATTACACCAGCTGTCAAAATTTATAAGAATCCATCTTGCTGTTATCATGTTACTCGCAAAACTTTTAAAAGTGAGTTAAAAGTTAGCCGATATGTTAAAATTCGCGTCTAATCGGAGTGGCAGTGAATTTAAGATGATTTTGTGACTGAAATAAACGGCCGTCATGGATTCACTACCTGTCGACTACTTGGAAGTTCTAGGTATGTAATGCACAAAAGTGTTTTTGAAGTGCTTGCCTACTTTTACAATTTGTTCTTCCTCTCCAGCAGCAGCAACAAATTGATTTTATTAAGTCCCTCGCGTTCAATCACGTCGAGATTCTTTTGTGCGAGTTTTATTATTCAAATTGCATTTAGAAGTTTAAATATGTAACAATAACACTTTATAATCGAGTAGACAAACTTTTGTACTGTTAACATTTATTTTATCAACAATTGGGAGGTATAACATTACATATTTTGCTGATAAGCGATCGTATACTAAAATTAACGATTTATTTTCGACCTTATTAGAAGATTTCGAAAGAAATCGTCCCGATAATCACGCGAATACGATTTTAAAAATTTGAATTCGCTGAATCAACAGGTGGTTTTCTCCTTGTATTTTCTCTTGTGCTTAAAACGACATCGTTTAACATCTATTACGGATTATATAATGGATAAAACCGCAAATTTCGTATACTTTAACCGTAAATCGCGACGAGAATTAAGATCTAAATCTGCGTAATTGTTTCGGAGAACGTATTCAACGATATTCTTTTATTATTGTGAAAAAAGTTGCCTATCCTGTACACGTCATAGACCACTTGATTTCCTTGTAACGCAAACATGAAAAGCTCGTAAATTGAAATATTTCCCGAGAAATTCTTCAGTGATATTTACTTATTTTTGTTCTTTGACGAATTACGACCTTTCAGGTATTAAGTGTACTTCGTGTTAGTTCTATTTGTTAATATGACTAGAATGTTTGCTTTTCCAATTAAAAACTATTAAACTTGCAAATAAAACAATGTGGTAACTGTTCGTGAATGTTACCTTGATTTTATAATAATGCTAGTTTTCAAATTTAATTGTTTTTTTCGATTTTTATTGTGTGTGTGTTATTAATTTTGCCAACTTGATAAATTTTAATTTTTTTTTAATTTTAATGAAGTGTAATATTCAAAATATTTCGAAAAGTTCTAGCAATTGCACCACCGCTCATAATAGAATGCGCACTTTAAATTTTAACAAGATATTTTGGAAAGGAGTACTTTTATTCATGTAATAATTCTACAAGCATGTACACAGTTTACTAATTAAAGAACTACGAGGGGAGGTCCAGAAGTTCGTGGAATGAAAGGGTTTTAAATAAAATAAAACAATAAATCAATTTTTCCTTTTCAATATAATCACCCTTAAGCACAATACATTTATTAGATCTATGAATTCATTTTTCTAAACCATCATAAAAATATTTTTTATCTTTCGCCTCAAAGTAGGCCAAAATTGTCTCCTTTACTTCATTGTCGTCGGAAAACTTTCTTCCACGCAAGTCTTTTTTTAAATTGGGGAACAAATAAAAATCACTAGGTGCCAGGTCTGGACTGTAGGGTGGATGGACTGTTGATTGAAAGCCATGCTTCTGCAGAGCAGCCATTGCAACTTTGCTCTTGTGAACCGGCGCATTGTCTTGCAAGAGCAACACATCCTTGGTCAATTTTCCTCGACGTTTTTCCTTGAGGGCCTCCTTTAATTTTTCTAATATCGCTGCGTAATATTCTCCGGTTATGCTCCTACCTTTTTCTTTGTAATCAATCAATAATATCCCCTCAACAATACCAAAAAACAGTAGCCATCAACTTTCCAGCTGATTCTTACACTTTGAATTTCTTTGGCGGTGGTGTCCCCTTTTTATGCCATTGCATGGACTCCTGTTTGGACTCAGGCTCAAAGTGATGAACCCATGTTTCATCTCCGGTAACAATCCGCTCCAAAATCTGTGCAGGTTTGTCTCCACACAGCTCCAAAAATTGTTTGGACGCACAGACGCGCTGCTGTTTCTGCATCGGCGAGAGCATTCTCGGTGGTCATGTAAAAACATGGTGGTATCTGATACTCCAACTAATGCAGATAATTGTTTTTCTTCAAACGGGCATCTTGCAGTACAAATTTTTGCACTGTTTCGACGATGTCTGATGTGGTGGCCTCAACTGGCCGTCCTGAGCGGGGGTCGTCTTCAATCGACTCCCGACCATGCTTAAAAAGACCATGCCACTTATAAATCATTGATTTACTAGGGCACTGTTCCCCATAAACGGTTTCCATTTCATTCAATACAGTTTGAGCGTTCTTTCCTTGCTTTGTAAGGAACCTTATCACAGCACGGTGTTCAATTTCCTGCATAGTTTCAGTTTTCTTCCGGATTGACTTGTTTAGCGGGCAACTATTCGTAAACGACTGACGATATAGGGCTGCAACTTAACTTATATACTAATGATGAGTCGCCAACCAAAATGACACGTAGCGAGCGCCCCTATCCCCACTCCGTCCCCTCCATTCCACGAACTTCTGGATCTCCCCTCGTATAATATGTTCCCTTTGTTTATTAATAATATTCTTATATACGCTGATGATGTGAAACTTTATTCTACGATTGACTTTACCACCAATTCTCTTTTACTTCAAAGTAGGCCTGCGGAAACGAGTGTCGCACATACCCGAAGTCGGGATTTATGCGCGTATGATTAGTATGTGTATGAATGCCGGATTAGATTGATGATGGCGAATCGACGGAATTCTTTGTTGTGTTTGACGAGTGTTAATATATTTCTTTACCGATTTCCGACATTAAAATACACCGTCACTATTATTAAATGTATAGTTTGCAACACCAACATCTTAGCGTACAGTATTTTTGTGTGTAAAGGGCACGCTAATAGCAAATAACACCGGTTAAATGCGCAACGTGATGTACCATATTATAAATGTCTATGTCACGTTATTTATATGTTAAGTGTGTGCAACATTCCACAAAACATTATGGACAACGAAGAGTCTCGACAGTTTTGGGGTAAATACGTTTCGGAATGGAGATTGTCAAAAGGAGGTCAATTATAGTATAATTTTTATCGGGTGAAAAACACGACTAGGGATCAGGCAAAAAGGCAGAAGTAACGGACGCAAGAAAGAATTATATTTTCAATGTGTTTGTGTGTACTTAAAAAGCGGCGAGGCATCCTTATCTCTACTTTTACGTAATAGAATGTTACAGATCTTGTCATTTATTATCAAAATGTGCGAGGGTTACGGACCAAGTGTGATGTGTTTTACGGTAACGTATGTACTTTCGACTTTGATGTTGTGTGTGTTACTGAGAGCTGGCTGTCGTCAGATGTATCTAATTGCGAACTCTTTCCACCTACGTATTATGTGCTTAGAGAAGACCGTAAATTTGAATTAATTAATAGAAGTCGTGGTGGTGGTGTTATTTTAGCCTTTAAGTCCACCTTACCTTACAATCAGGTGGATTTTACACATGTTAAGGACACAACTTCACTTGTTGATATTGTCGGAGCTGTATTTAGTTTATGCCATCATAAGTTAGCTGTTTATGTGGTTTATGTGCCACCAGATATTTCGCTTCTCGATTTTGAGAATTTTCTGAGTAGTTTAGACACAATAAATATAAGTTCTACAAAAACTATCATTCTCGGCGACTTTAACATTACCCACTACAACAGACCTGACATAAATGATGGTAAAAGTAGAATAATGAATGAATTCTTACATTTTATTGATTTGTCACAACTTAATTCAGTAACAAATGCTAGAGGTAGAATATTAGATTTAGTTCTTACCAATGTTCACACTGTTGCTATTGATAGAGAGATGTTTCCTCTGGTTGCCGAGGACAACGATCATCCTGCTCTAGCGCTGTGCCTATCAATTCCATCGTCACGATATAGCAATATGTGTGGTAATAAGGACAAAAGAGTGTATAATTTTTAAGCGAGCAGACTTTATTAACTTGTATGATTCTTTATTAACTACAGATTGGAATTTTATTTACAATTATACCAGTATAGATGACGCTTGTTCTGCATTTTATGTTGAAATCTATAAAAATTTAGATATGTTTGTCCCCGTAAAAACCAGTGCGCATACAAATTATCCACAGTGGTTCACGCGTGATCACATTAATAACATCAAACTCAAAAATCATTATCGATTGATGTATAAAAGAACAGGATGCTTAAGCGATTTAAATGCTTTCAAAGATATGAGAAGGATGCTGAAAACAGATTCTAGGCGGTTATATAAGAATTTTATTCAGAGCGCTGAATTCTCCATTTCAACCGATCCTAGACATTTTTGGCAGTTTGTGCGATCTCGGAGGGATGGGGAGGTATTCCTAGAACTATGAAGGACGACTACGGCAATACGTATAACGACCCACCTTCCATAGTGAGCGCCTTGCGGGAAGTTTTTCCAATCGGTGTACCTTCCTTCATTTGCTCAACGCCTATTGCTCCAATTGCTTCGTGCGCTACTATGGTTGACCTAGGTTCTGTAACTGAGATGGATGTGGTGTGTGCTATGAAATCCTTAAAGAATAATTGCACGGCGGGTAGTGATGACATTCCGGCCTTTTTTGTTGGGGATTGTGCAAAATATATTTGCTTCTCCTCTTTGCTACTTGTTCAATCTCGCTCTCAAAACATCCACCTTCCGTCTGTGTGGAAGATTGCCAAATTGGTGCCTGTTTTAAAAATGGTGAGAAGTGTGTTATTTCCAACTATCGTCCCATATCGTTATTAAATAATTTTGCTAAAGTTCTTGAGAAATGTTTGTACAAGTATATTTATGCTCAAGTTAGACCCTGGATTTCAAATGACCAACACGGTTTCGTTGCTCAACGATCTACGGTAACTAATCTTGTTACAATTACACAATACCTATCTGATAGTATTGATGCCGGTGGACAGGTAGATGTTGTGTATACTGACCTAACAAAAAGCTTTTGATCGAATCGACCACACCGTGCTTATTAATAAATTGGACAATATTGGATTTTCGTCTTCTCTTTTGTCTTTATTCCAATCGTATCTTCTTGATAGAAAGCAATTTGTGACATACATGGGATTGAGTCTGATTACTTCGCGCCGAGCTCTGGAGTTCCTCAGGGAGTAACTTGGGTCCACTTCTGTTCCTCATATATATAAATGATTTGTGCTATCAACTGAACTGTCCAAAGTTGTTATACGCAGATGACTTGAAGTTGTACTCAGCAATTTATAATTCTCAGGATTGCAATCATTTGCAAAGCCAACTCGATATATTCCACACGTGGTGTGTCAACAACAGACTAACAGTTAATGTAAACAAATGCAAAATTGTCACCTACACTCGTAAGACGACTCCAATTATATATACCTACCACTTGGCTGGATCTTCTTTACCTAGGGAGACCTCTAGAAAGACTTGGGCGTCGTCTTTGACTCAAGACTGACCTTTATGGAGCACATATCCAGTATTTGTACATCAGCGTTGAGTATGTTAGGATTCATTATACGTGTTACACGACCATTTGCTTCTATAACAGCAATTCTTCCTCTTTATTTCGCTTTTTGTTCGGTCTCGACTGGAGTATGCGTCCTTGGTCTGGTCACCTATGTACATCTATCAGATACATCTTCTAGAGCAGATTCAGAGAGATGTTTGAAGTTCTTGTACTTTAAAAAATTTAATACTTACCCGATACAAGGATTTAGCCACAGTGCTCTGCTAGAGGCATTTAATATTGATTCATTAGAACTACGTCGAAAACAGGCTGAGTGTAAATTCCTATTTACTTTACTTCATAATGGTCTTGATGTCCCTGAGTTGTTGAGTAAAATCAACTTCATTGTACCACGTTCAGGATCTAGGCAAACAAATACTTTTTTACTGTTTCTTACCTAGAACAAACATCGCCATCAGGTCCCCAATACACAGATTGTGTAGCAATTTCAACTCTGTGGAGTTTGCCGAGTTGGATATACATACCTGCACTTTACCGTCCCTTTTGACGGTATGTAGACCGCGGGTGCGTTACACTTAGTTGAATACTTTTTCCGTTCTCTCTTTTTTGCTAACCACTGGTAAACTACTTTTTTTTTTTTTTTTAATTTAAATTAAAGCAACTAGTTACTAAGTTTTCTAATTTGACATACTTTAATTTTATGTTATTTATATTTGCATGTGTACATTATTTAACATTGCCTTGTAATTGGATATTTGTATCTGTTGGGCATTAAATATTATTATTATTATTATTATTATTATTACAGAAGACAAATGCGGAAAGGATGGTGGAAACTATAGAAAATACCTTTGGGAAGTTGAATATGCTTTCGCCTATTATCCAAATATCCACTTTCATTCCAGGCATATGTACGGAAATAAACTTTCCATTCGGCAATTTCTAAGAACTGTGATTTTGTACAACTATATTGGATACTGATATAGAATCAAACAGGATTCTATGGTTACCGCAAACTTTTCAATTAACTGACGATTATTTGATTGGAGAATCGTAAACAATCCAAAAGCTCGAATCAGGCACGATCAAAGAAGTCCAATGTATGATTGATATTAATACTGCAATCCATAAACATGAATACACAGCAAAACGCTTGTTGAACTAGTACAGTGACAATACTATACTCTATTTATATATATTACGTTACAATATAAAATATATTTGTACTATTTCAAGTAGAAACACATACATTTTTAAAAAATTGTTTTAATCACAATCACTATATAAGGTATCACTGTCCGAGTCATTTGATGAATAGTAAATCTCTCTTCTTCATTGTCGAACAGCTGATCTTTTGTTATATATTCGTTTCTAATTTTGTCGATGTGATTACATTCTGTTCCATAATTCCAGAGTTATTTGATTTACTGCATGGTGAATGAGCTTTTCCATATTTGTCGTTCTAATATTATGTGAGGTTATTTTTTCGCTTAACCATACTCCAAATTAGCTCTATGGGATTCAAGTCACAGTGGTATGGAAGAAGACGCAATACAGCATGACCCTTGGATTTTGCATACTCATCATATTGCGGTATTAGTTTGTACCTTCTAACGATTTCTAGGCGTTCGCATTTTAACATAACACATGGGCTGAAAAGTCCCGGGCATAACAAAGAAAACACGTTTTTTTTTTGTTCAAAATTAGCTTTATTCATCAACGTAATCTCCATCAAGAGCAACGCAATCATTCCAGCGCCGCTCTAACATTTCAATACCACTTTTGTAGAACGATTTATCTTTTGCCTCAAAATAGGCCTCAGTTTCAGCCATAACCTCTTCACTTACCGGCGAGCATTCTTTTGAGGTCTGCGAACAGTCAGTAGTCGCTGGGATCTAAATCTGGCGAATACGGTGGATGTGGGAGCAATTCGAAGTTCAATTCATGTAGTTTTGCCATTGTTTTGATTGACTTGTGACACGGTGCGTTGTCTTGATGAAACAAAATTTTTTTCTTTGCGGTCGTTTCTTTTCGGCCTTCAAACGCTCCAATAACGCTATATAATATTCACTGTTGGTGGTATTTCCTTTCTCAAGATAGTCGATGAATATTACACAACGCACATCCCAAAATACCGAGGCCATAACCTTTCCAGCCGATTGTTGTGCTTTCGGGCGCTTTGGACGAGGTTCGCCAGTTGCTGTCCACTCAGATGACGATCGTTTTGATTCCGGAGTGAAGTGATGGATCCATGTTTCATCCATTGTCACATATTGACACAAAAATTCCGGTTTGTTACATTTAAGCATGGCCAAACACTGCTCAGAATCATCAACACGTTCTTGTTTTTGGTCAAAAGTGAGCAAACGCGGCACCCACTTTGAACAGAGCTTTCTCATAGTCAAATGCTCAAGCAATATAAAAGCAATACGTTCTTTTAATATCTTTACAATGTCAGCTAACTCACGCAACTTTTCGATCATTCAAAACGATTTTGTGGATTTTTTTGATGTTTTCTGGTGTTACCGTTGTCTTAGGTATATTTGTAATACACCCTGGGACATGAATATGAGGCACCCTTTAGATGTTTTAATGTAGCGGTATTAACAGACAAATAACCTTTACCTGCCGCTTCTTAGAAATACACGTTGTATTAATAGAAGGGTTGGTCGGAGAAATACCGAATGTTTTTGTTTTTAAGCATTGCTTTGTCGTAGATGAGTATTTAGCTACATTTCACTTTAAAATGTACCATAAATGCTCAATTGGCGATAAGTCCGGGGATTGTACCGGCCATTCCAGGACCCGCACGTTATTTTCCTCGAATCAGAGCATTACTTCGCGAGATTTATGGCACGGTGCATTATCTTGTTGGAAGTAATACTCTGGCTCATCATTATCGAATAATTTTAACGCACACGGTTCCAGAACTTCTTCCAACATGTCGATGTACGTCCGACTCTTCATTCGGCCCTCGCAGACGAACAGTTCTCCGACGCCTGTTGCACTCATGGAACCCCAAACCATTATGCTAACACCCCCAAACTTGACAATCGGGATGATACGGTGTGGATGGAAGGCCTCTCCTCGCCTGCGTCGCACGTATTGAGGCCCAGGTTTACTACAAAGCTACCAACAAAAACATGAATACTGTTACATTTTGGAACCCATTAAAAAGAATAAAAACACTGTAGATACCAGGAATTGAATACAGAATACCGCAAATACAATAATTATGTATTACTTACCTCAATATTTGACTCATCCGTCCACATAACATTGGCCCAATTGTCAATGGTCCAGTCGCGGTGACTTTTAGCCCACAGCAGTCTCTTTTTCTTTTGTTGCGGAGACAACCGTGGTTTATGTCGAGTTTTGTATCCGCCTAAATTTAATTCACAAAGTCGTCTTCTAACGGTGCGAGGAGAAATAGCAACATTATGTAGCCGGAAAAGCTCACTGGAAAGCTGTTTAGACCCTTTTTTCCGGTCTCGCAAAGACATCCGCTCTAAGACTCGCTCATCTCTGTTAGTTGTCTTCCTTTTTCGACCAGTTTTCAGTTTGTTTGTCAAAGATCGACTCTCTTTGTATCGTTTTATCGTCATTCTAACTGTTGATCGCACACATTTCACTTGTCGGGCAATAGGAGACACCGAAAACCCTTGCTTTTCTAACACCACAATTTGTCCTCGCTCTACCTCCGTCAATTCGCGTGTTTTCGGCATTACTTTTTACTGTATACTATCGTATTACACAGACAAAATCACAGACACAATATCTTCACTCTAACTAACTCAACCTTACTCTTACAACTTTTAAGAAAGACTGAAGAAATATTCAGAAATTACAATTTTACGTCTATTTTCTAATTTACTCAGAATGTCCTACAATAAACCATTAAACCCTCATTTCCAGGTACCTAATTAAGTCCGTCATCGACCCTGCTTCTTAGAAATACAATAATATTCGTGTAACACGTTCAAAACGAGAGTGGAGAATACATATGGCCACAGCTGTATTTGTGATTAGTTTATGTGTAAGTAACTGAAAATGCCGAAAAAAAAAGGAACTTTCTGAGTTTCAACGTGCGCAAATTATTATACTACATGCCGAGGGATTATCCCAAGTGATGATTAGTAAAAAAGTAAAATGTTCACGGTTCGCCGTACAGACAACTCTAAAGCGTTATCAAAAAAGAGGAGATACTATATCAACACCGAGAAGAGGTCTAAAACGTAAAACGACAGAAAGGGAGGACCGGTGGTTACAACGACACTCTCTACAAAATCGACGTCAAATGGCAACAGATTTGATTGGCCCGTTAAATCGACAACTCAACGTTAATTTATCGCCTAAAACAGTAAGTAGACCTCTTAGAAAAGTCGGTCTATCATCGAGAAAAGCTAGGTGAGGAATACCATGCCGATTGTGTGGCGCCTACCATCAAACATGGTGGCGGTAGTGTCATGATATGGGGGTGTATGACGTCGAGAGGGGTTGGAGAGATGTTCATGTGCACTCGTAGATTGAACTCGAGGACCTACGCCAGCATGTTAGATGAAGTTTTACTGTCCCCAATTGAAAAGTTATTCGGAATGAATAATGACGAAGTTTTCTTTCAACAAGATAAAGGAAGCGAACATTGACATCTTGGAATGGCCACCCAAACGCCCGGATCTAAATCCGATCGAGCATTTGTGGGCTATTATTAAGTGAAAAGTATGCGAACACAAATGCAAATACAAACAAGAATTAAAAGCAATACTTGAAAGAGTATGGGAGGACATTCCAACTTCAACTTGCCATATGTTAGTGGCCAGTTTACCTAAAAAGATTGAAGCTGTGATAAATGCCCGCGGGGGGCCAACCAAATGTTTAATTTCTAGTTTTCAGTAATAAATATTTGCTTTTATAATGTTTGTTTTATTTGTTCATTGTTTATCTTAAAGATAATTAAAAAAATTGGGGGTGCCTAATAATTGTGTCCCTGTCTGTATCTGTATATATATATATATATATATATATATATATATAGATACAAATAAAACAAACATTATAAAAGCAAATATTTATTACTGAAAACTAGAAATTAAATATTTGGTTGGCCCCTGTATCTGTATATATATATAGATACAGACAGGGACACAATTATTAGGCACCCCCAATCTTTTCAATTATCTTTAAGATAAACAATGAACAAATAAAACAAACATTATAAAAGCAAATATTTATTACTGAAAACTAGAAATTAAATATTTGGTTGGCCCCCCGCGGAATATAATACGTAACAGCGGCTATGCAATAGAGTACTAAGCATACATTACACTACTACATACTGAGCAACCAGTTTGAAGTACGTGCTATATTTATTGCAACACTTTTATGACTTCTACTTAAAATTTTGTCCAAGCAGAATTTGTCGTTTTCTTTTTATTTTAGTTAAATCTTTGCTGAGCATCCTTTCAATTTATATTTATGTTCTTTATTACTAAATAAAGACTATTTTCGTTTTTAAAACCCAATGTTGTTTTCTGTTATTTATTGTACAATATTTTCTTAAATACTAACATTGTACGTATTTTTTTGACCACCAGTGTATATATTTAATAATAGATAAACTTTTCATGTTCAGAGGCTTTTTTATACTGAAAGGTAATGCCTGATTTCGTAGGATGTCTGTGTAAAATGTAATATTTTTTTTAATGTTATTTCCGCTTGCTTTTGTGTTTCCTTAGTTTTCATAATTAGCCGAAGACTTTAAGAAAACCGAATATTCTGTTCAAAAGTTAAGTGTAGGAATTTTGCTGGATACAAAAAAAAAAGAAAACAAAAACAAAATAGAATTGGCCTACGTACTTGATTTGTAGGTAATTCCACTGTTTTTACAACGCGGATATACTATACATATTGTTGCTTGACGGCTGGTACTCAAATCCAATAGTCTACTTCCGACACCTGCCGTCGAATTACCGAAAATTCATAAACGCGCCCATTTAGACGATAAGCGTCGGTTACGCACCGCCAACTTGAAAAATAAGCGTGTTAAATTGCACGGAAAAACAATTGGGGTGTCGCTTGAGATAGTTTCCATATCTTCGTAAATGATATGCATATATTAACGAATAGAGGGACCTCTGTACTCACATAAATAAATCTAAGTAAATTTTTTGTTGATGACATGCAATTATCATATATTCCAACACAATTCTATCGCGAGAACAATGCAGAAATAGCATTATAGAGGTCAATTTTGTTCTGTGATCATCCTAAATTAAGAAAATACCTGCTTTGCTACAGAAGATGGTCAACATTAACACAATAACGCAGTAATTCTTAGACCAATTGAAGGGCTGGGTACAAAAACGAAGTAGGTCAATTTTAGCAAATTTTTGAGAATTAACAAAAGGATTTTTTAATGTGCAATTTGTTGTTAGAATATGTGGCAGTTGATATTTTTGACTTACGTGTACAAGAAAATCCTTACCATAGTTTGGAAAAAGATTCTGAAATAGCTTGTGACACGGATTTTCAGTGTTTTCGTATGACTTTTGGTAAAATGCATTCCAAACTTCTGGACGATTGTGTACGTAACACATAGGCTGAAAAGTCCCGGGCCTAACAAAGAAAACACGTTTTTTTTTGGTTCAAAATTAGCTTTATTCATCAACGTAATCTCCATCAAGAGCAAGGCAATCATTCCAGCGCCGCTCTAACATTTCAATACCACTTTTGTAGAACGATTTATCTTTTGCCTCAAAATAGGCCTCAGTTTCAGTGATAACCTCTTCATTCGTGCGAAACAGCCAGTAGTCGCTGGGAGCCAAATCTGGCGAATACGGTAGATGTGGGAGCAATTCGAAGTTCAATTCATGTAGTTTTTCCATTGCTTTGATTGACTTGTGACACGGTGCGTTGTCTTGATGAAACAACATTTCTTTCTTTGCCATATGCGGTCGTTTCTTTACAATTTCGGCCCTCAAACGCTCCAATAACGCTATATAATATTCACAGTTGATGGTATTTCCTTTCTCAAGATAGTCGATGAATATTCCACCACGCACATCCCAAAATACCGAGGCCATAACCTTTCCAGCCGATTGTTGTGCTTTCGGGCGCTTTGGACGAGGTTCACCAGTTGCTGTCCACTCAGATGACGACCGTTTTGATTCCGGAGTGAAGTGATGGATACATGTTTCATCCATTGTCACATATCTACGCAAAAATTCCGGTTTGTTACGTTTAAACATGGCCAAACACTGCTCAGAATCATCAACACGTCCCTGTTTTTGGTCAACAGTGAGCAAACGCGGCACCCACTTTGAACAGAGCTTTCTCATAGTCAAATGCTCATGCAATATAAAGCCAATACGTTCTTTTGATATCTTTACGATGTCAGCTAACTCACGCAACTTCACTTTTCGATCATTCAAAACGATTTTGTGGATTTCTTTGATGTTTTCTGGTGTTACCGCCTCATGTGGACGTCCATTGCGTTCTGCATCGTCGATGTCTCTACGACCACGTTTGAAGTCAGCAAACCAACGTTTTATTGTTGTTTCTGATGGAGCGGAGTCCCCATAACACTTTTCAAGCCATTGCTTCGCTTGAACGGTATTTTTTCCCATCAAGAAGCAGTGTAAAATTAAAACACGAAATTGTTTCTGATCCATTGTTTTGAAAATAACAAAAGTAGCGTGACTGTTAGCACAATAACTCACAAACTAATGAATAGAATATCATGAAATTTTAACAGCTGTCTTTTGAAGGTTAGTACTAACTGAGAGAAAGGTGACTGCAATAAAACTAGCGTCACCTATGTGTTAGGCCCGGGACTTTTCAGCCCATGTGTTACATACGTACGTACAACTCATGTTTCTTTGAGGGAAAACACTAAGTGAAATGAATTTTTGGAAAATAGAAAATAGACAGGTAAATATGTTTGGGATTAATAATAGGTAGTAGGAATTGTTTAATGGTGTGACAGATCTGTAGTTGCGGTACTGAAATTAATATTAATAATTACATTATAAATGTAGTGGATTATTTTGCATTAGAACTTTGCAATAATATATCAACATCATCCTATCAATTTTATTTTACGTTAAAACACCAATCAATATAAAATATATTATATTTAAACATGCATTGGGTTATTCTGCATGGTAATGAAAATCCTCAAAGATATATTGGAAACACAGGAATTTGTTACACCACACGCATCGTATCATGGCTTGGCTACCATACATGGAGCAACGAGGAAGATGCATAAAATCTTGTTGTTGTGGAAGCAAAAGTTGCTGCATTTTCAAATTCATTCGGTTTTTGGTCAACGTATCCTCTTTTATAGCAGGCATAAGCAAATACAAACATCGTGATATTTTGACGCCGAATGTTGGTTGTGAATAAGAGATTACAATTTGATAATTTTATTGCGTTCATGTAATGCAATATCGCAGCTATTCAGTTGACTAAATGGAGAAAGATTGAATAATGTTCGCTGTGCAGACGATACGGTTATTTTCGCTGACAGCTTGGAAGGATTACAACTTATGGATGGAATAACATATCACAGCCAATTGTATGGTCTACACATAATCACCAAAAACACAAAATTAATTGTCATTAGCAAAGAAAAAATTGGCAACTGTCATTTCACAATAAATCAAAAACGGATAGAACGTGTGAACAGTTTTACCTAACTCGGAACTATTGTAAATTAACAATGGAACAACTCAGAAGAAATATGTAGCACAATCGAAAAGGCCAGGCCTACTTATAATAAAATGAAAAATCTGTGCGTAAGCCATGACATAACATTGAACACCAAGATAAGGCTCCTGCGCTGCTATGTGTTCTTCATTTTATACTACGTGGTAGAAGCATGGACGCCTACTGAAGCCACAGCAAGGAAATTGGAAGCATTTGAGGTGTGGTTATATCGTAGGATACTAAAAATATCGTGGATACAACAATATTTAGGACACATAATGAGAAATCAGATTTTATCTATTGCACAATATTCTACAGGGAAAAGTAATGGGAAAGAGGGGTATTGGTAGAAGACGAATTTCTTGGTTGAAAAGTCTCAGAAGCTCGTTCGGTATGAATATGACTGAATTATTCCGACCAGCTGCAAACAATGTCAAAATAGTATGTATGGTAGCTAACATCCGAACCGGATAGGAGCTATTAGAAGAGGAACCATTCACTACAAGATCAGAAAATTTCTTTATAGAGCAGGATAGTGGCCAATCCATGAATCCAAGAACAACCCTACATTCGACAAACACACATCGGTTAACCATTGCTGAAGTAGTTCTTTTGTTAAACTAATATCAATATTAATACTACTATTAATATCAATATTAAATATCAAATATTAAAATCAATATTAATACTAGTATTAATATGTACACTACCGCTCAAAAGTGTTTAGGCACTCTCACTGACAGCAAAAATGTATAAAAACTCAGCAAAAATGTTAATAATATTTATTTTTTATGTACAGATACACGTACATGAATAAAAATATATTAAATAAATGTGAAAATTAAAACGTTTAATTTAAATTTTGCTTTCATCTATGTGACCTCCTCTTGATTTAATAATTGCAGCACACAATCGAGGCATTCTCGCAGTAAGTTTTGCCAGAGTTTCTTGTGTTATTGAGGTCAAACTCGATTGCAATTTGTTCCGCACGTCAGTAGCTGATGTCGGAGCCGATTTCCGTACTTCCCCATCTAGTTCTTCCCCTAGTAACTCGATTGCATTCAAGTCGGGGCTCTGTGGAGGCCATTCCATAATTTTGAGAGTTCCTTCCTCTCCTAAATGGCGTAAATAGTCTTTACACAATTTAGAGGAATGTTTTGGGTCATTATCTTGCTGGAAGATAAAATTTCGACCCAAAAGTCGAATTCCGGAAGGTATTGCGTGGTTCTCCAAAATTTCGCGGTAGCCTTCTTTTTTTTAATATACCGTCAATTTTCACAATGTCCCCACACTAGTGCCAGCAAAACAGCCCCAAATGATGATAGAACCTCCACCATGCTTCACGGTAGCAGCAATACACTTATCTCTGGCACGTTCACCCACAGATCTTCTTACGAATATGCGTCTTCGGGTTTCGAACAGCTCAAATTTGGACTCATCCGTCCATAGGACGTTGTTCCACTCTTCTATGGTCCAGTGTTGGTGTTCACGAGCCCATTTAAGTCGCTTTTGCTTGTTTTGTTTCCGTAGTAATGGCCTTTTCATCGCAATACGTCCATGGAGCCCGGCTTTCTGTAGGCGACGTTTGACTGTAGGAACACTGACTAGTTTTTGGCCACCAACATTTAATCTTACGGTGATTTCTGGGGCTGTTTTGCGTCTATTTAACTTGCTGGTAATCACTATTCTGCGATCATCTGCAGATGTTGTCGCTTTTGGCCTTCCACTCCGTCTTTTATTAAGAAAACTGCCAGTTTCCCGATATTTTTTTACGTTATAGTCAACCGTAGCGTGGTGTATTTTCATTTTTTTGGCAATTTGTCGATTACTAATGCCACTTTTATGGTAAGCTATTATAAGCGCACGTGTTAACTCTTTGTTAAAGTATTGAAAGTATCATATATCGTCTTCTTTTTCAGGTTTTCAAGAACCAAGCTGTAAAATATAAGACAAAGAGTTTTTCATTGTAATTTGCTAGTTTTTCAAAGAGAAAATCGTATCTACTCGAACTGGCGATTATTTTTCTCATGACTTCCACCGAATCAATCTATCTGCTCTTTTTAATGTCTTCTTCGCGTGTCCAAAGTCCAGATTTTACGCCGTTTCACGAGATGTTTGATCAATAGCAAGAGAGCCTATCTCTTTCTATATATATATATATACTTGCACATACACTGCCGCCCACGTAAGTTTGGATACTTGGATTATACTACGTGAAGATGGTAGTATTCTTGAAAAAAAACTAAATAAAACCGAGACAATAGAGTCAACAAGGAAATTAAGTGTAGAGGCACGTTGAAGAGGGTAACCACATGTGACTATTTGGAAAGCATACAGACAGAGGATGGAAAATAGATGGAGAGTTAACGAACAGAGCGAATAAACCAACAAGACTATACTACACTGTAAATAAAATAATTCTAGGAAACAGCCATGTTGATACGGAGACAAAAGAAAAATATATAATATTATAACAATCCCAGTAATAACGTATGCATGTGAAAACTAGATATTGCGGAAGAAAAATGAAGTAAAGATAAATGCAATGGAAATGAAACTTCTAAGAAGGAAAGCGGGGAAAACATTAAGTAAACTTTGAACTTTTTTCTCGTGAAAATAACCATATTTGACAGTAAATACTCCGCTCGTACAATATGTGCCATTTTGGACATTAATTTCGTCACCAATATTTCTCCAACGCGAATTCGGCCCCCATACGAGCTTTATCGAGTTCAAATCGGAGCTTTGATAATAATAATATCTTTATTGCCCAACAGAAAATAATTCCATTTACAGGACAATGCGAGAATAATGTAACCTAATATATATACGTAATAATAATATACAGCCCAGTAATAAATTAAAATTAATCGAAAATTTTACAACTGAATCATAAACATAAAAATAGCTCGGTGACACCAGAATGCAAGAACAAAGTAGGACGACAATGTAAATCCATGTAGACATTTCAACAAAAAGGATCATCAAGTAATTCATTGGCATTTCTGATCATATGCGTAATGGGTGCTTTAAACAGAACATTAGTTTTGTATGACGGGACCTTAATATTAGGGAAGGACCTGGTATCGTACTGAGGTTCCACAAAATTAATTTTGTAGAGAAGGGATGGAGCATCAATAGCGTGATTAATGAGTTTAAATAGAAATTGGCTGCTAAATTCCTTCCTTCGATCCGATAACGATACAATGCCGTGTCTCGTCAGCAGACCAGCATAATCATCATCGCGTCCAGGGTAAGTGCCATCAATTTTGAAGGACAGGTATTTCAAAAATCGTCTTTGCACTCTTTCGAGTAGTACTTGCAGATGGAGATAGTGAGGATACCAAATTATGGAGGCATACTCCAACCCAGTACGGACAAGCGAATAGTATAATGCTTTTAGCGAGGCAGGATTATTGAATGATCTGCAGGATGAGAAATTCCTTTGGATTTCTCATACGATGAATTTCGTACGGATAATATGTGGTCTGCAAACGACAAATCTGCATCAAACAGCACGCCCAGGTCCATAACAGACGAGTGCCTAGGAACAATAGCCTGACTCACAGGATAATGAAAATTGTAGAGTCTATGACTAGAGATTAGAGTAGCTTACAACAGCACACTTATCCAGATTCAAATGAATTCCATTTTGTGTACACCATCTAACAATAGTATCTAGACTGTTCTGGAGAAACAGACAATCTGCCAGGGAGGTTATGGGATTGTAGATCTTAAGATCGTCCGCGTAAGCCAGTACATTGCAGTCCAGCCCCTGTAGGAGATCATCCAAATAAATATTAAACAAAAGGGGACCCAGATAGGATCCCTGGCACACACCAGAGGAAGCAGAAAATGTTAAGGATGTATATCCATTGTAGTGAACATAGCATGAACGATCAGTTAAATACGAGCGGATCAATTGTGTTACACTTGACGGAAAACCAAAACTACTCAGCTTAGATACCATAAGGGAATGATTGATAGTGTCAAATGCTTTACTAAAATCGGTGTATAATACGTCTACTTGTTGACGTCGTTCCATGGATTCGGCAATATGCTGTGCTAACCCAGTAAGGTTAGTTGCAGCAGACCTTCCTGGAATGAAACCATGTTGTCGCGAAGATAAGTAAGGCTTGACACTAACGTAAATTCTATGAGATAGATGATATTCAAAAATTTTTGCAAAGTTGGATAAAATATTTATTGGTCTAAATTTTGGAAGTCTGAACGATTACCTTTCTTAATCACGGGTGTAATTCTGCTAATCTTCCAAGCGTCAGGAAAGGTAGAAGAACTTACGGCCAAGTTAAATATTCTAGCTAGAGGTTCATATAGTACTTCGCAACAATCACGTGAAAAAAATGCGGGGAGGCCGACATGACCAGCAGTAAAATTAGATTTTAACTTCTTAGATGCTTTTAAGATATCGTGTGCTGTAAAAGATCCAATCAAGGAACTACCACTAATGAGATCCGTATCAAGAGGCTGGGGCCCCAGTAATGCTTGTGAACCAGACACAAACACAAACAAGAGATGGCGCACGAAGGTTAAAGTGGATTCATTGGTCAGCAAGAGCAACCTTTTTCATAATGTCAATAGCTGTTAGTTAAAAGTGTGTTTTGTGTAGCAAGTCAGGCGGTTTCACAAAAAAATCGAATTTCGTGCAGTGTTACAACACTTCTGGATGGCTGGCAAAACGGAAATATTTTGCTAGAGGTTGATGGCGGATGTACTCCATTATTTTTGACCATCAGCTTCTGGGCGAGCGAGTTCAAACGTGGTCGCACAAGCACAAGTATCGAACCACGCAGTGGACGCCCAAAAACCGCTACCTACCAAAAAGCTTTCGGCGCGATGGGCACCGCGTTTTTTCACACCAGAGCAAAAACGAAATCGGGTGACCGTTTCGGAGGAGTGTCTGGCCGCGATCCAACGGAATCCAAGGGATTTATTCGTGCGTTTTACCATTACATACCGGATACCAAGGAACAGTCGAAGTAGTGGACTTTTCCGGGTGAATCGTCTCCGAAGAAAGCAAAGACCGTTCCATCGGCCAGAAAGGCCAGGGCGACCATGTTTTGGGATTTCCAAGGTGCGATCCTCATCGACTATCTGCAGAAGGGAAGGACGATCACGGGGCAATACTGCAACGATCTATTGACCCGATTCGATGTAGTATTGAAGGAGAAACGGCCTCGTTTGCAGCGGAAAAAAAGTGCCTTTTCCACCACGACAATGCACCGGGTCATTCATCCCGGATCGTCGTGTCCAAATTTAATGAATTGGGGTACGAATTAGTCTCTCATTCTCCATATTTACCAGACCTAGCCCCCAGCGACTTTTTCCTATTCCAAAGCTGACAAAATCACTGGGAGGAAAGAGATTTGTCTCAAATGAGGAGGTTATCGCCGCTATAGATGGTTATTCTGCAGACCTCGAAACATCCTACTTTTCTGACGACTTGAAGAGACTAGAGGAGCGGTTGAAAAAGTGTATTGATCGAGGAGACTACATCGAAAAATTATAATAAAAACCACACCAATACCGTGTTTTCTTGTCGATTCCGGAAACATTTCAGGTCGCCCTCATATGAAGAGAAATGGCGGGTATCTGGGAGAAAATGTACTGAGCAGTTCTCGAAAATTTTCCCTCACGCTTAGAAGAATGCCAGCAATATAACGGAATACATTTAGAAGACATATTTTTTTTAAATAAGTTCCCAAAGCCTGTGTTTTAATAAAAAATAAATATATATTTATTCATTAAACCTGGCCATTAATTTTGTTATATTCTCTTCATTTTGAAAAGGACTTTTGGGGCACCTATGTAAAGAAATCTTGTTCACTTAACTACTGCCAACTGAATTGTAGGTTCGAAATGGGAAATTTTATTAATCCGATTGTTGAAAAATGAAATGAACACCACGAAAGGCATTACTAGATTCCGAAAATATTCCCAGCAACCCTGGTATTTAATAAACCCTTCATTATGAAAGAAATCTCTTCTGATTATCTGCAACTTTCCATTTTTCTAATCAACGCATGAAGATTAACCCAGTTGATTGATCACTTGTTCTTTATAGGGTAACTAAATTTAACCGCGGTTGAAACGGTCACGACCATTTGCCAAGGTAAATATCTGCTAGTTGGTCTTCGGGAGATCCGTTTACTTTTTATATAACGATCGCAAACATCATCGATTAAACAAAAGAGCCACGATATCGGAATGAGCACGCCATTTCGTAAATGCTGTTCACCCGAACATCCCTTACTGTTGCTAAAACCTTTTAGTAATAACTTTTTTTTAGTAATTTTTTTTCATTACAAAATAGAAAATTATTAGAGAAAAAGGATTTATAGGTAATGGATTTTGTGGTCAGTAATAAACATTTCAATACAAACATTAGGGGGATGATTTTTTCCAATCTATTTTCCATCATATGACCGTTCATCGAACAACACCTGACAGTAAGGGAAAGGTGCAACGCCGCCATGACAAATCGCTTACAATAAGTGTGTGTTCCCGGGATAGGCTTGAATGGATATGAGTTACGTGTGAGGGGTGTATTTCGCCTGCTTGTGAAGGTATCAAAATTTATTTATGGGCGTGCGGTAGAACTATCACATTTAGGTAAATTACCGTTGGTACTACATGAATGGTCATTAATGTAAATTATAAACGGCGATCTGTTTAGAGTGATGACGAGCTAGCAATTGTCGACAACGTGCTTAATTAGGTATTGTAACACATGGGCTGAAAGGTCCCGGGCCTAACAAAGAAAACACGGTTTTTTTGGTTCAAAATTAGCTTTATTCATCAATGTAATCTCCATCAAGAGCAACGCAATCATTCCAGCGCCGCTCTAACATTTCAATACCACTTTTGTAGAACGATTTATCTTTTGCCTCAAAATAGGCCTCAGTTTTAGCGATAACCTCTTCATTCGTGCGAAATTTCTTACCAGCGAGCATTTTGTTGAGGTCTGCGAACAGCCGGTAGTCGCTGGGAGCCAAATCTGGCGATTACGGTGGATGTGGGAGCAATTCGAAGTTCAATTCATGTAGTTTTGCCATTGTTTTGATTGACTTGTGACACGGTGCGTTGTCTTGATGAAACAAAATTTTTTCTTTGCCATATGCGGTCGTTTCATTGCAATTACGGCCTTCAAACGCTCCAATAACGCTATATAATATTCACTGTTGATGGTATTTCCTTTCTCAAGATAGTCGATGAATATTACACCACGCTCATCCCAAAATACCGAGGCCACAACCTTTCCAGCCGATTGTTGTGCTTTCGGGCGCTTTGGACGAGGTTCACCAGTTGCTGTCCACTCAGATGACGATCGTTTTGATTCCGGAGTGAAGTGATGGATCCATGATTCATCCATTGTCACATATCGACGCAAACATTCCGGTTTGTTACGTTTAAACATGGCCAAACACTGCTCAGAATCATCAACACGTTCTTGTTTTTGGTCAACAGTGAGCAAACGCGGCGCCCACTTTGAACAGAGATTTCTCATAGTCAAATGCTCATGCAATATAAAGCCAATACGTTCTTTTGATATCTTTACGATGTCAGCTAACTCACGCAATTTCACTTTTCGATCATTCAAAACGATTTTGTGGATTTTTTTGATGTTTTCTGGTGTTACCGCCTCATTTGGACGTCCACTACGTTCTGCATCATCGGTGTCTCTACGACCACGTTTGAAATCAGCAAACCAACGTTTTGTTGTTGTTTCTGATGAAGCGGAGTCCCCATAACACTTTTCAAGCCATTGCTTCGCTTGAACGGTATTTTTTCCCATCAAGAAGCAGTGTAAAATTAAAACACGAAATTGTTTTTGATCCATTGTTTTGAAAATAACAAAAGTAGCGTGACTCTTAGCACAATAACTCACAAACTAATGAATAGAATATCATGAAATTTTAACAGCTGTCTTTTGAAGGTTAGTACTAACTGAGAGAGGTGACTGCAATAAAACTAGCGTCATCTATGTGTCAGGCTCGGGACTTTTCAGCCCATGTGTTATAGTGTCTGTGAGATATTACAAGATATCTACTGGCATCGTGACATCTAGGGGAATTTAAGGCGAGTTGGATTCAATGGCCTCGTGGTGCAATTAGTTTAGCACGCTACACCGGGGATGTAGAGATGTTGGGTTCAAGTCCCCTCCGAGACCGAATTGCTCCCACATCCACCGTATTCGCCAGTCTTTGGCTCTTAAATAAGTGCATTTTTATTTTATTCTCAGAATTAACTCCAGGTTATCACTCATCCTCCACTGCAGTCGTACTCGCACAAATGTCCTCATAAGGTGTACAGTGTACTTGATGTGTACTAACTCCAACAGAATCTCTGATCTTTGACCCATTTAAATCTGTCATCGATGCAGTCCATCTTTGCCTGCGTCCCAGCATTTATAAATTTTTCATTAGCCACCTTAGTGTTAGCTAAGCAATCTTTTCTTTAAATTCGTTGAATATGGTAGTTGTAATGTTTTGTATTTGAAAATATTGTGTATGTATGCCTTAGTAGTTGCTTTATATATATCCTTTATATTATATTTTGCTGTCATAGTACGTTAATTTGCAATGTCTCCTGTAAATGGGTAAATATGTATCTCTAAGAAATAAATTATTATTATTATAAGCGCTTTCAGATGTTAACATCCCTGATCAGAAATGTATACGTCGAAAATATTATTGATTCTTGTGGCCGCATTTTATACAACTGCAGTATAGTTAAATACGGTGATAATTAATAATAATAAGCTTTATTACCCAGCAAACTTACATCCAACTAGAGAGCAAGTGCAGTCCCTGTTCAATTTATTAGGGCCAATTGCTAAAAAAATATATAAAAAATTAATAAGAAATGACTAATTTTATAATCTTAAATGTGAAAAATCAAAATGCCAGGTGACAGATAATTGTGACGACGTGAAACTTTTGATATGAAATACCATTAACTTTGCTACTTGTTTAATCTGCTGAACTTGCTATTTGGGAGGAATATTCTAGCAAGGAGTCAAATGGTACCAAGTTCGACGGTATTGATGGCGACGGTTGGAACGAACTACATATATTGTAATCTCCAGTTCCTGTCCAATTTATTAGACCCACTTGCTAAAATAGCGATTTTGATGAAATGCATAATGAAAGATGTATTGTATAAGCATGTTTTTTCAGAACTGTTTATAGACATCGTCACAACTATATAACTAATACAGTAGAACCCGGTTATAACGACAGTCAGGGGACTGCGAACTTTTTGATGCTATAACAAGGTGACGCTATAGGCGGAGTTTTTACAAGTTCCATGCTTACATACAAAAATTGGCGGGAAACAATATTACGGGTGGTAAACAGATACATATGTGAATTTAATTAATTTAATGTACTTAACCATATAACCACCTTACACATGTAGGTACATACTAACTTGTTTGTCTAATGAAGAAAATCTGTAATTTTCCGTTGCACAGTTTTCGCACGCCAAAACTATTTTTCTATATCCATTTCTAATTCTCTCACTTTATCAATAATTTGAGGTGACGTTTCTCGCTGCCTATAATATGTTTTTAAAAGTGTTATGGCATTTAGGGCTTCTTCGTTTGTCGGTACGTGTTCTGCTTCGTCGCATGAATCTTCTTCCTCTTCGATTTCATTATCGTTTTCGTTATCCCGCTGTTTTATGTCCTCCACGATATCAGAATCTAAACGCATTCCCGGCGTAATAAGGCAACTGTCCACGGATGCAAAGTCGTCGAAACAAAACTGGTTTTCGTCACTCTGATTTTGCTGCCACTTTTTAATAAGTTCACATAACGGAACGTCATCTTCATTTAAGTTATCACAAACTGGATTATTCCTTAATATTGAATGATTAAAGCAGTTTGCTATAGTTTCAGAGGTTATACTGCGCCAAACCTTCTCTAAAAAGTCGAACGCGTCGGGAAGTGAAATTGCACATGGTGCATTCTTGTCCATACCCGTAAAAATTTTCTGTAGAAGAAATTTTCTGTAAAAACATTTTAAGCTTCTTATTACGCCTTGGTCCATTGGATGCTAGTGCAATTTAGGGGCAGACACACCAAATTAATATTTTTTAAGCGGGCTAATGATGGATGTGCTGGTCAGTTATTGACTGAAAGCACGATTTTTTTACCTTTAACCGCAAGTTCTTTATCCCATTTTGGAATTTCATTTTCAAAGATTTCTGAAGTCATCCATGCTCTTTTGTTTGCGCAGTAATTTGTTGCGAGTGTTTTTATGTTTTTGAAGCAGCGTGGCTTTTTTGACTTTCCTATGACAAGAATTTTACGTTTCTCCGTACCGGTCATATTAGCGCACACAAAAGCAGTTAACCCTTCTTTGGCTAGTTTACTGCCTACACATTTTTCGCCTTTAAACCTCAGAGTATTATCTGGAAGAAGTGTATAAAAAATTCCCGTTTCGTCACCATTGTAAATTTCATTGTCTTCATAATCTTGTCTTAATTTAGGCCACACTTCATTCAGCCACGTCTCTGCTTCTGTCATATTAACACTTTTCGCTTCACCGGTCACTTTTCCGAACGTTATTGAATGTCTCCGTTTGAAACACCCCAGCCACCTATTGCTGCACTTAAAATTTGTGTCTCCAAATAAACTTCCGAATTCTTCGGCCTTTTGCATAAGCAGTGGTCCATTAACGGGTAAATTTGCACTTCTACATTGCTTAAACCACGTAATAAGCGCTTCGTCGATTTCAACCTTTTCGCACGATCGAACTTTTTTTGACTTTTCTTTCTCTTTCACAAAGGTATTCATAATTTTATTCTTATTTTTCATAATTGTACAAATCGTAGAATCAACTAACCCAAATTCGCGACACACGTCTGCTTTCTTCATTACACTTTCGACTGTTTTGATTATCGCGACTCTGTCGTTTACGGTTAAACTTCTTCGCTTTAAACCGGACATTCTCGATAAAGAAATCTCGATGTTTCACTCACACGATTCAAATGCCGACTGAGGAAGTTTCTTAATTCAACGCACGGTAATATTCTTGGAATCCCCGAACGGTCGATTGCAGGCTAGGCAAATACCGGGAAGTGAGCCATAAATGATAATATAAATACATACCTCAAGTTGTAAAGATTTGTCGTTATATCAGGGGTTATTGACGCTGAAACCGGGTTTTTCCCTGTACGTTTGAATAGTAAAGTCCCGTACTTTACTATTACCGCTTAAAATTTGACGCTAAAAAAGTGTCGTTACAGCCGAAGTTGTTATAACCGGGTTCTACTGTATTTTGTAATACCTCCTTTGGCTTTTATAATTGCTCTTCTTCTTGGCATACTGTCTATGCAAGCGTTAATGGTATGTCTAATTGTAACTTCATTTTGCCACACATCCTTAATATTATTTACTAAGTGTCGTGTTTCTTCGCGAATACACGCGTGATTTTAGAACACTCCACACGTTCTTATTTGCATTGTGTCCGGGATAATTTATCCGGACAAAGTAACTCTGGCAAAGCGTGCGCTTCTAAAATACTTTGAATGGATTTGGCCATGTGGCATGATGCCTTATTCTACGTGAATCTGTAAGGTCTTTCATTCAGATCTAAATCATTGAAATATGGCATCAAGGCATCCTCCAATACACATTTATATTGGTGTTGATTCATGGTGCCTTGGAAAAAATACAGTAGTCCAGGACCTGCGACTGATATATAGGGCCATACCACAACTGAGCGAGGGTGTTTCATCGTTTTTAGTAAATCAGCTTCACCAAACCGTTCAGGTGGACGTCGTGTAACAAATTGAGCTCTTTCGATTATAGCTATTAGGTTTGACTCATCGTTGAATACGATCTTTAATGAAAAGATGAGGTTCAAACAGAAAAATTTTGCTGGATGTACATATTCATTTAAGTTAATTTGTCTTATCTGTTACAAATCTTCAATTGTGTAATGTTGGTGACGTTTTGCCCACTCGTAACGTGCTCGCTTCATCATCGGTGTTAATCTTGGCGTTTTCAGGGGTCGTCTGCATTTTAATCCGACTTCGTACAATCGTCTAGGTATTGTACGGATATTTGCACTCCTTGCAAACATATATATATGGTGGATAAACCTCGGTTTTCAGTTGCTAGTTGCAGGATACGTCCATAGCCTCGATTAGCAGTAATCCTTTTCTTGCCACAAAATGCTATTCAGGTACTCACTATAAGTACCTGTATCTTTTCTTTCATTAAAACGGCGATTCACTGCACTGTTTGTTGGTGTATTTCTTCTTTCTTTGCAATTGTGCGACGGGAATACACTTCTGTACCCAACAATACTTCAATACGCAGTATTTAGATAGGTATTGTAAACCCCATTCGTGAATTTTATACTTGTATTTGTAAATTATCGCCTTGGAAACACACAAAAGCTTAAATTTATAAAGTGGTCCTAATAAAATGGGCAGGGACTGTATATACGAAAGTTTAATAAATCTGTTAAAATGATGAAATAGTAATCATACAAAGTACTAATCTACTATTTCAAATACCGCATGTATTAAAAATCTAGGACAACATTTACTGCCATCTCCATAAGAGCAATACTTCGAAGCTTGGGTGATATAGTCTGTAGTAGCATGGATAAGCAATTAATAATTTGTTTCTCATTCCATATTCTTTAACAAGACGGTAATGTGTTCTTTTTTAACTTCCAATGCTTAAATTTATATCCTTTTTGCAAGTACATATAAATTGCATATTATATTAATGGGGAAACTTTTGCAGAAACATTTAACATTCTATTATACGTGCTTCTAATATTCTCCCAGCATAGAAAATATGACATAAAACTTTTACTTTTAATTACAATCCTTAAACTCCTAATGCACAGCAATCTACGTTACTAAACAGTTCAAGAAACCTAATTACAAAGAAAAATCGTCTCGTTCCTTTTTCTTTGACGAACAATTTTAGCCTCGAAGACCGCTTGATTGATGGCGGATAATTTTCATATCTGAAACATCGGAGTTCTTTTTTTTTCTCGTCCGCTTCTACTGGAAATCCTCGCCGATCATGCAAAGCTGAGCTTACGCCGTACGACCAATCACGGTACGGTATCGATCGCCGACCGTCGCGCCTATTGGTCGAGATCGCGCTAACGTCCGGCCGGCGAAACCAATACCGCCGCTCGCATAGGTGGACGCGAAACGCTTCCGAGAAACGACCTCTTTTCTAATCGTAAACCTCAGAATTCGAAGAATATGAACGATAATCGCAAGAAATAACGTTTTATAAATAGCGGTTAGTTCCTTCCGGCGATTTATTGCTGATATTATCGCTGGAGGTATTAGTGTCTTCTTTTATAGAATTCGGTATTGATGTTAAATAAATAATTACACTGTTGCTCATAAATAATGGATTTTATTTCAATTAGTATCAGAGGTAAATTATAGTCCAAGCAATTCAATGTGGTCGGTCAAGCAGTACGATGGTTTTAAAAGGTACACTCGGAGAAAAAATTTATGACGCTTAATTCAAAAATTTGACATTTATAGCTATAATGTTGGCAAATGTGAATGCCAGGTTATGACTAAGGTATGTAGTCCAAATAACGCCAGGCTCCTAATACCGCCATACGCCATTTTCTCAAGTTTAAGTAGTATATTAAAAAAGTAGTGCACTGTAGTTTTACAGGTTCATGTAACGGAAAACAATGGTAACATAAATAATTTATTTTTACAAGATAAGGTGTCGCTAAACACATTGTGTCGTTTCAACGGTTACAGAATACATTAAAGTGAATACTTTGTTGCATGATATTTTTCAAATTACTACTTTCACAAGTCGATTTGATGTTACTAACTTAGTCTCTAGTAAGTGTACATTACATCTATGTAATGTGTTAAATCAAAACAATTCGTATTTTTTTCAAATCAATGATAATTAGTTATAGGTTATCTGCTCCTAATAACGCCAATGAGAAATACAGTAGGGTGACAGAATAAAATAGACAGCTACTAATTAAAAAAGATTCGCTAATAACACTTGAACCTTGTAAGCGACGCATAGTTGTAACGATACTAAACTATGACGAATTCCTTCCGATACATCTACCCCTACCCTAATGACAAGAGAAAGTTCTTAATTCGTTCTTAGAATGTACCTGTTTACATATTTATACCGCTTTACCTGGTGTCTATTTTATTCTGTCACCCTAGTGTATTTTACAAATATTAACTCACTCAAAATCTTAAATTATAATTGGTATAAAAGATGTTAGATACACAAACATGTCGAAATAAAAACTTAACTACGTGATAAAAATGCGTTGCCATTAACGCTGCAAACATGGGTGCTTTTGGAAATGCGTGCGGCTCGGTTACTATCAATATTAAAAGTAATGAATGTAATTACTTACTATTTTAGTTTGATTGTGTTGATGCAGACTGTGTTGACGTGAAGTCTACATCAACAACACAATCAAACTAAAACCGCTAGTAATTACATTCAGGTGGTGCCTGAAACTTGGGAACTTAATGCCCATATTCTTAAATCGAAAAATTGGAATTTATACAAAATGCATATTTTCGTGTTTTGGTATATTTCTTCCATATTTTGTACTTACCCATTTCCCACCATAAGAATACGTTTTTTTACCACTTTTTTGGTGCATATAATAATATATAATTTGCAACTGTGACAAATAAATTTTAATTTCTTAAAACATAATAAATAAATTCATATAAGCGCGTATTGCATTTTCAAGTCCATATTTAATGATTTGGCATACAGTAGGGTGACAGAATAAAATAGACACCTACTAATTAAAAAGAAGATTCTATTCTCGTTATATATATAAAATATTTTAAAATTTTTAAATTAGACTAATATTTTGTCGATCCACCTTTACTTGCGTGAAGTGCTGCGAGTCGTCGTGGCATAGAATCTATTAAATGATTAATGATGTCTTCTAGAATATTTAACCACTCTTCTGTAACAGCTGCCACGAGTTCTTTCTTATTGCTGGGTTTTCGGGGTCGTTTCGCCATATTTGTCTGGATTATGTGCCAAACATTCTCTATCGGATTCATGTCTGGTGATTGGCCTGGCCATGGTAAAATCCGAATCCCCTGTTCCTCTTTCCATGTGGTCGTTGTCCTTGCTTTGTGGCAGGGTGCTCCATCCTTCATAAAAGTGGCGTCTTCTTTAGATAAAATGGCGTTGTCGAATATCGGTTGTAGTCCTTCTGTTAATATTTGGATATATTTCGCCGCATTTATATCTCCGTCGCAGATTACTAATTGCGATATTCCACCATACCACATCACGCCCCACACCATGATGTTCGCACCGCCGTATTTCACCGTCTGATGCGAAAATTTGTCGTCCAGTTGCTGTGACGAACGTCTCCATACCCACGTACAACTACTATCATTGAATTGGCAGTATCTGCTTTCGTCTGAAAAAATGACAGACCGCCAAAATTCTTCGGGCTTCGTTCGCATTTGGATTGCCCAAGCCATTCGGCGCCGTTTTTGAAACGCCGTAAGGAGAGGTTTTTTCTTTGCCACCCTTTTATACATCCCCACACTGTGGAGGTATCGCAGAACGGTGCGCTGACTTTTCTGTGAAGTTGCCGCAAGCTCAGCTGTACTTTTTCGCGGTTCTCTTAACACTTCGCGCACAAGCACCCTTTTACTTCTTTCAGAAGGTCCGGCACGACCTGGTCTCGGCTCCACTGCTGTTTTTTCCTTGCGTTGAAATTGTGCAATCACACGGTTAACTGTGGACAACGGAATATTTAAAAATTTACTTATTTCACGTTGCGAAGCGCCGCGTTCACTCTGGCCAACGATGCGACCCCGGGCGAAGTCGCTAATA